>PQWD01000805.1:35884-94476 GCA_019425675.1 Leucinodes orbonalis
GGTCAATAATTGTTTTCTACTTTTGTAAAAGGTCAACTTTTCTTTCTTTTTTCTTTTCTTTCTATCTACCAAAGTTCATAATTTGCGAAACAGTTTTCTTTGATACATCTCTAGTTATTAAAAAGAGCCAGCAATAACTTAATCTGACTACAATAGATAATTTCAAAACGAAAAGATACATTTTACGGTGTTTTAAACATAATTTACCAAGGTTAACTCTTTACACTCTTTTAATAATATCTAGGTATGAAACACATATGAAAAAGTATTAATTTTCGGTATTCTGAAAATAGCACTTCACGTAGAGCTAGTAACAACCAGCGTAGCATCATATAGTCTTAATATAGTTAAACGGGGACGTCCTTGAAACATGAATTCACAGAATTTGTCTTGGTTCAGATTTTGCTCCGAATTCGAATTCGAATCCGTCGGCTATATTTGTCAAGCTAAGGATCAGAACTATTAGCATAAAATGCGAACGAAACTAAAAAATATATAACACAGATGTAGCAAAACTATTCATGTTTAATAATAATAATAATATCCACTGACATTCACACAGCGCCATCTAGACCCAAGTTAAGCGTGAAGCCTGTATTATGGGTACTAAACAATAATCAAAAATCATAAAATTTTCTCATAAAGTCGCTTAGTTCGGGGTTAAATAATGTCTGTATGTCGAAAGAATATTGATGATATAATAAACCTAATAACAATAAAGGCACTAAACACTAGGAATATCTTCTCGAAAGTATCAATCTTTGTTGTTCTAATAAATATTGAATATTACAGTTTGAATGGAACAAGAGATCTATGTACTACTGTATTTATAGTTAACCGTGAGGCTTAACAAAAATGGTATATCTCCAGTTTTGTGCTAAAAACACATTGTTGTAGCGGTAATTTTTTTTAAGTGATCATTTTTTTCATTTGCTTATAAAGTTCACAACTCAAAATTTAATAATAGCTATTGGAATAGGTTCGCACGCCTCAACTTCAGTATCTAATCAAGATTACAAACTTGTGGTTGCTAATTTAGTTTTTGGCAAATTTAGCCACCACAGTCTCTGGTTCGGTGTAAAAAAGTTAGGAAAGGAATAAACAAAATAATCTATACTAATATATAAAGCTGAAGAGTTTGTTTGTTTGTTTGAACGCGCTAATCTCAGGAACTACTGGTTCGATTTGAATAATTCTTTCAGTGTTAGATAGCTTATTTATCGAGGAAGGCTATAGGCTATATATCATCACGCTACGAGTAATAGAAGCGGAGCAGTAATGAAAAATGTTTCAAAATCGCGGGTATTTTTTCATACTTGGAGCTTCCGCTGCGTAAACGGTTAAAGTTACACAAAAGTCATGTATGAGAGTATTGTTCTCCTTTTAAAGGTCTACAAAAAAGTCCGCGACAGCATATGTCTATCTTTTAAGGTTAGCTCACTATAACATATTTTTTGCCTTTAAAGTTGGAGGGAGGGGAAATCCTATGTATAGTGATAAATGAAAGTACCGTGTTATCCCGAATTTAATGCGAGCGAAGCCGCGGGCAAAAGCTAGTTATCAATATGAGAGAGAATGTATGTGTGTATATTATCTACACAAGTAATGCATTTATTTTATGAATGCCACGAAAGTGTAAAGCCCTTAACGAAGGTTCTTTCATGTAACACTTGAATCCAATCTAGAAGGAACTACTTAGTTGGTAATTTGTGGGTTGCACGTAATCGCGTGACATCTTGTTGCTGATAATGAAATAATCTGATAATGGGATATGTCGGAAGGTTGACGCCAACTGTCAGTGTCTCTTGGAATGATTTTATAACATGACTACGCGTATTTAGCTAGGTTGATGCTGTAGCTTCTGCATTTCGGGATGAGGGCACTGTAGCTAGTATTTTACCGGGTATGGGAGACCTTATATCTGTCGGGTGACAGGTGCAGGGCAGTTTACACAGAGTGTGACAGAAAATACCTACTGTTATAATGTTCTAGCTATAGTGTCCTCATCCCGAAACAAAGATGTCCAAAATATTTCTATTTTATGGTACGATATCTGGCACTGCGGTGGTACCCACCTAGACGACTCAGTATCGAGTCTACCTCCCATTGAAGTTGAATATGTGGAGAATTTGTATATTTATCTGCCGTGATTTTACGGCTAATACCAAATAGTGCGTGGCAACTGATAGTACAACAGTGATATCGAAAAAAAAGAGTTAACATGCAGTTTCTAACATGATAATATGTAAAGACTTTAAGTTACTAAATACCTGTTCTCTGCATAAACTCTTTGAACTTTAAATTTAAAAACGCTTATTTAGGAGTTACCTATATTTAAAGAACGTCGTGGCTCAATGGTATGGACTGTTGCCCTTCTACCGGGAGACCTGAAGTTCGAATACCGCCCCGTACCAAGGTTATTTCGAATTTTCGTAATTATATGTACGTTATCCGACGCGCTTACGGTGAAGGAAAACATCGTGGGGAAACCTGCGCACGCCTGCGAAGAAATTCAAAGGTTGTGCATGAAGTCGGCCAATCGGCATTAGGCCCAGGTGGACGACTATTAAGGCCTAAACACCCGCGTACGGGTAGGCTCGTGCCATCGGTGGGAAGCTTTTAGCGGTTGCTGTGGAGTCCGATTTGTAGGCACGTCGAATCATTGTAGGTCGGGCCGCTAATACCGAAGGTCGAATGACACGCACAGATACTTTGTTATACATTTAATCAATTGTAGAACACATATAACTCTTAATTATCAGTCAAAGTCAAAAACATTTATTTCAAATTAGGCTTACAAAAAGCACTTATGAACGTCAAAAATATACAAAATATAATAAAAAACGATTAAAATACTAAACTAAAAATATTTTTGATGCTTTGAAAAAAAAGAGCTTCAGTGGTTTGGCCTGTTGAGAAAGAAGCACTCAAGAAAACTCAACAGTGTAAGCCTTTTTAAAAACATTTTCATTTTCCTTAATGTAAAAATATATCATAAACACTGAAATAGCTGAGCAGTTTAAGACCACGGATTTTTATCACATAAATATTCGTCAATAGTGTAGTACCCTTTTTTAGAAAGGTGGTTTTTTATTCTAGCTTTAAACATGTGTAAAGGTAACTCGACAATATTTTGCGGTACCTTATTGAAAAACTTTATCATCTTCCTATAAAAGATTTACCTACTTTATGTAGTCTCAAGTCTGGAACAGTTAGTTTGTTTCTATTCCTAGTATTAAAATTGTGTGAGTCACAATTTTTTTTAAAGGAATGATAGTATTTACCGACGTAAATTAAATTTTCATAAATATATTGTGATGCTATAGTCATTATATTTATTTCTTTAAAAAGTTACTTAAGAGAGTCACGGGGTCTAAGGTTGCAGATAAAACGAATAGCTCTTTTTTGTAGTACAAATATTATATTAATGTCGGCAGCTGAGCCCCACAACAGTAGACCATACGACATGACACTATGAAAATAACTAAAATAAACCAATCTTGCTGTTTCTACATCTGTCAAGAGCCTTATCTTCCTAACAGTATAAGCTGCTGAGCTAAGTCTACCAGCCAGTGATTCAATGTGAGGCAGTAAATCATAACTACTAGTTTTACAACTTTTATAGAGCGCGTGAGCTGCAAGCGCGCCAAAAATGTTAAGTGGCACTTGACAGTTTACATATTATTTTTTATCTGCCACTGCCCAGGTGCGTTCAGAAACACCACAAGCTGATGATGATGACTTTAATAAATGAGTTATGTCAAAATCCTTGATTATTACATCATCTACCTAAAATGAATATTCTCTTGTGAAGTTGGGATAAGTAGATCATTGGCATAAAAGCACTTGAGTTAACATCAAAACAAAACGCATGCGATGTTTTTTATCTTATCTAGTTAGTTAGGGCGAGATTAGTTCGAGTTTGTCAGTTCAGAAGATAATCCGCTGGCAGACTACTACGAAAATATGTGTACATTATAATGTTCAATTTTTTGTTGTTTGAGAGCGTTGGTTGCTCAATGGCGTGGATTGTTTGCCTTCAGATATGGAGAGTGCAGATTCAAATCCCGCCACGTAACAATATCTTTTAGAAATTTTGTAATTATGTGTCCGTTTTACCGACGCTCTTACGGTGAAGGAAAACATCGTGAGGAATCCTGCGCACGCCTACTAAGAGATTCAAAGGTTGTGAAGTCGGCCAACACACACTGGGCCCGCGTGGATGACTAAGGCCTAATCACCCTACGGGTAGGCTCGTGCCCCTCGGTAGGGAGGTTAAGTGAGCTGATGATGATGATTTAAAAAAAGGTGGTCATCCTAAAATGTTTTGGAACTACGAATCGGAATTAGTGTCCTGCTTGTATATGTACCTACGACCATAGATAATATAATATATACTATCTACTACTAACATTATATAATGAAATGATGTCATTGAGCACTAAGTAGGTACTTGAATGCTGTACCTACTGATAAGTGTAATGTTTTTTTATATATGTATTTATGAAATCCTTTTTATAAGCATTAATAAAACACGAGTGGATGTACCCTGTATCAATCGAAATTTACTAATTTTGTAATATAAAAGAAAAATACAACATTTTTTTCAAATTAAGGTGCTCAACTGAAAGACGTACGTAGACGTATGATTTCGTGTACCATCAAATCTTGCAGATTATACATATATCATATAAAATTGGTATGGTAGGCAGGATTTAATTTTTATACGGCATCCAAAAATGGAGTGACAATTTTAAATAGGTCAATTCGTAGTATTCAAGGTAGAAAGCTAAAAATTGGCATGCAGACTTTTCCCTTCGACAAAAAATGGATATACATACTAATGTTGTCATCATCATAACATCGGAATAGAAAGAAGCCCTTGTGAGAAAGGTCTCAGGCTCTAGAAGTCTAGACTATCTCTGTACTAAATTTGATCAAAATTGGTTCAAATGTTAAGGCGTAAAATAATCGCCCTTATAATATTAGGAAGAAGGGATTACTACGTAAGTATATTATAATAAAACCTACGGTTTTAACTGATTAAAAGTTTCGTGCGCTAATAAAAAAAACAGGCATTTTCTAAGCATGATTTCACCTGGAAAAGTCTAATAATTGTTAAACGTACGGTATAAAATTACACATTAAAATTACTAAATTCGATTTGTTACTATTTGACTTAGTTTTGAATTTATCTCCATCCATTTTTTTTTGTCTGTAGTAATAAAAACCGAATTCTTAAAGCACTATTAAATTTAAGCTGGTATCATTAATTTAGAGTTTGACATTAGGGATTGTCAAATTACTCCACGGGTATAAAAAACAGACTATAGTACAGCTTTAATATGAAAAAAATTGTGGTTCACCGTTTATGACGTATAAAAAAACTACACACCAAAAATCGTTCAAACTAAATTTCGTTGTTAGATTTTATGGTAATGTACATCATATATATTTTTTTGATTTTATCAACCCCATAGTTTAGAAATTAGAGGGGGGGGGGACACAATTTTTTCAACTTTGGAAGTGTCTCTCGCGCCAATTATTCAATTTATAAAATAAAATTATATGAGGAACCACTTTATCATTTTTCAAGCTCTACACATTGATACATCGTACCCCCCACAAGGAGGGTACGATGAAGAAAAAATTCTGAGTTTCAGTTCAATGTATGGGGAACCCCAAAATATATTAATTATTTTTCAAGTTTCTTGTCAAAATCTAATAGCGGTTCACAAAATACATATACTTACAAAGTTTGAATACTGTAGTGTTTATAGTTTCGGAGAAAAAAGGTGTGACAAACGGACGGACAGACAGACAGACAGACATGACGAATCTATAAGGGTTCCGTTTATTTTATTTAGCTACGGAACCCTAAAAAGCAGCTCAATATAAGTACTTTTATGCGCGTTAAAATTTATCACATTAAAAATAGTGTACTAATGACAATGACAAACAGTTTTTGATCAGTATTAAGAGATATTTAATTAATTGATAAGTAGCTTACATAAAAATCAACAAATAACTAAGTACAATATTGTACAATCGCAAAACCGATAAACGGGTGTTTGAATTAGGTAAGTGTTATCTGTCAATGTGCTTATGCAATGATAAGAAATATGTTTTGTCATTGTTTTTAAAATATTCATTAATCAAAATTTAAATTAACTTTAAAAAAATCCTTGCACACTATAAGTGAAGAAATACGCAATTTTTATGTTTCAAAGTGTATAGGACGGTCAGGACGCTCACCTGTTAAGTGATACCTGACCATGACAGAGCGGCATTGAAGGAGACCAACAACTGATAACCAGTTATTATTCGCCATCCTATGCCGCACTTCGCCCGTCAACCGAGACAACGATGTTAGTTATCTTATACCCGGTAATTTACTACCTACAGTGCCCCCATCTCGAAGCTCAGAAGTGCAAAATACTCGTATAACCGGGACGATATCTGGCTCTGTGGTGGTCCCTACCTAGACGACTCAGTATCGAGCCTACCACCGAGTATTCTCCATCAATGCCGCACTGCGTCCAACACCCGGCACAACAGATGTTAGGTCTCTTACACACAGAAGTGCAAAACACTCGTATTTTCGGGACGATATCTAGCACTGCGGTGGCACCTACCTAGAAGACTCAGTACCGAATCTACCACATAGTTGGAGAGCAGAATTGTTATGTAAAAAGCATGTATGAGCTAGTAAATTTCCTGAGTATAATAGATCTAACATCTGTCGTTTCGGGTAACGGGCGTAGGACATCATCATCATCAGCTCATTAAACGTCCCCACCGAAGGGCACGAGCCTACCCGTATAGGGTGATTAGGCCTTAGTCGTCCACGCGGGCTCAGTGCGGATTGGACGACTTCAAACACAACCTTCGAATCTTCGCAGGCGTGCATGAAGGTTTCCTCACGATGTTTTCGTTCACCGTAGATAATGTACAAATATTTCGAAAATTCGAAAACACATTGGTACGTGTCGGTATTTGAACCCCAGCCCCGGTAGGAAGGCGACAGTCCACACCATTGAGTCACGACGCTCTTGCGCAGGACAGTTTGACGGAAATACTGTCCTGCGCCAATAGTATTGTTAAATAAAGCAATAGTGTTATTAATTTCCCTCAACATGCATCTGTCATGGTTAGGCGTAGCACTTACCACCATGTGATCTCACTGACCGTCCCTTCACCAGTGACATAAAAAAAACAATTGTGCGTAAGTGTATAATTTTTGGGAAATCTTTTACTTCTTCTGGTCGAGTTTGACATTTTGAAGAACAATATAGGTTTTAGACCAACTCTAGTGTCAATTCCTGACCTTAGATATCTCTGATTTGGTTTTATGTCCATCATCGGCTATAGGCTATGATGGACATAAAACCAAGCTAATAGGCTATAGGCCGGTAACGCGAATAGAGACTGTGCGAACCTGCGACGATGGCCCCGCCGGCGGGGGCGGACACTTAATTACCACCAAGTGAGCGATATGACCGTTCCGTTTTTTATACCATATAAACCTCCAACAATATGATCTGGATGATCTTTTTTTGCGTTTAATAGTTATTAATAACGATGAAAACGAGTCATCGTTCTAAAGTTCTAAATATACGTATTAATAGACCTATTAAAAATAATATAGATACGTAAAAAACAATATTTCACTGTAAATTAATTTAATGTTGTTACAGTTAAGCAAAAACTTTGGTTAATTTCACAGTTGACTAGGTTGCGAGAAAATTCACAACAATGAATTGGCTAAAATCAGAATATCTTTTTAATATACGGAGTGTATTCGCCAAATATTCAGGCCTGAAACAATTTAAAACTCGTTCTCTTGCATTTACCCTTAGGAAAAAAAATTAATCGGGTATATAGAGCGACTACGACTTGAAACTACTTCATAAACTTTTTATAGTTTCGGTTATATGGAAGAGCGGAAGGTTTAATTAGTTAGATGAATTCATTTAAAAAAACTTCATAAGTACTACACATGTAAAATAATTGTAGGTAGAGATACATCAGTACGTCAAGAACCATCTGCGTTCAATACTTGTCGAGGCCATCAGCGGAAAACAGCGACAAGTTCATCCTACAAAACTCTGGGTAGGATTTCTCCAATTTTTCGACTGGCGTAATGTCACTGACCCCAGCGCTTAACTTTACAGTTCAAAAAGTTTGCTTTGTCTAATTTGCCTGTGACATTTATCGATTGTTTAAGGTACAAATGGTAAAAAATATTTGGTATAGATTTTAATTTTATCCGTAAAAACATGCAAACAATCTGCGTAAAATCATGCAATTATCTCTCCATTACATGCTATTGTAAGATCTGGAATCTTGTAACATCAATCGGTATTTTTCTCTACCAGCGACAACGGTTTGTCGATAAACGCTTGAATCAAAACCGTGACGACCTCGCCACTGGGTCATCGTTCTGCGTCAAGTTTTTCTTTATTTAATGAAGATTACAATTATTTTTTGGCACTTTTTAATCATACTCTGTCAAACGTTATTGTGTGTATAAATTTAATTATAATGTAGGAAAGTGAGTGTGAGTTGTCATAGTATTCAATTTATTTAATTAAGATGATATCGTATTTCCATAATAACTTGTATTAACATTTATCAATTAATAAGGAAAACAGCTATCAGTTATTGAGGATTCATCACTCTGAAATTATTATTTTCTGTGTATAGGGAATTATGGATATTTGTAACTTAGTAAATTTTCTATATTTCTGAATTATAAAATTTTTATAACATGGCAGCACTTGTGTACTAATACACCGAAATCATTTCGGTTGAAATGTTCTTTTGCATAAAATTTAATTATGTATTCATTACATAAAACGTGTATGCGTTTACTTATTATTTTATTTTCATACAATAAACATATTTTGTATAGTCTAGATTTACTGTGCTACGAATATTTTTCTAGTAACTCACTAATATATCGTTTTTTTGTTTCAGATTCAAATCTGCCCCGTGTGATTAAATATTGAGATGTTACGCCCATCGAAACTTTAATCCATATGTCAAGAAGGCACAAAGAATTTAAGAAGCAACCGCGCCACATTTTCGAAAGTGTATTTTTTGAAAGTGTGAAATCGAGGACCCATTTGTCCTTGATGTACTCGACAACCCACGATCCCTGCGCCCTAACCCTTTGTATATCGAGGAGCCCCTGTCGCTATTCTGCCAGAGACCCAAGGTTAAGACATTGGTCAAGAGAACTAAGCGTTTTTTCAACAAAATAAAGAAAACGCTTGTTGGAATAATATAAATCCAATAACATAACACCTGCCACTAAAGCTAAATTAGCGGCAGTTGAAGTACGTAAGGCATCGTACTTAAAGAGCTCGAGCGAGACTAATGGAGTCTCAAAGAGCTTATGGAAATGGAGTCCCAGGTAAAGAGAAGGCATTTAAGTACGAATCCAATGTACCGTCTGAAGAGGAGAAGACTACGTCACCTCTTCTTAGCAAGACCAGTGACTTCAAATACATTGATGGGAATGATGACAAAAATGAAGTGAGAGTTGCTGATAGACCCGATATCGATCTCAATACTGTTAACTCAATGAAAACGGATTCTGATAGTGTTAAAACTGGAAATGGTAATAGACTATCTGTAGCTTACTCAAAGGATGAAGACGCAACATCCACAAATGAAGGCGTCAAGTTCTTAGGACTTGGAGATGCCGACAGTATTTGTTCAAGCAATCCGCCTCCAGAGCAAGCACCCCAGATCCCTGATGGAGGATGGGGTTGGGTTGTTGTCATTGCATCGTTTCTAATCGCGACAGTGGCCGACGGTCTTGCTTTTTCTTATGGATTGATTAATGAAAAATTCATCGAGTATTTTGAACAAGACGAAGCTAAGACGGCCTGGATAGGAAGTTTGTTTATATCTGTTCCCCTCATAGCGGGACCTATTATGAGTGCGCTTGTTGACCGCTACGGATGTAATATATGACCATACTAGCAGCATAGCTTCTGCAATAGGATTTGTTGCTGCATCATACAGTAATTCTATAGAAGTTATGTATTACTTATGGGTTAATGGCTGGCCTAGGAATGGGGCTTTTATATGTGAGCTGTAGTTTCTATAGCGTACTGGTTCGAGAAACGACGCAACTTAGCTGTAGGGTTAGGGTCGTGTGGTGTGGGTTTTGGTACCTTTTGTATTCTCCTTTGACAACATATCTATTGGAAAAATACGACTGGACAGGAACTCATTACTACTAGCCGGCACAGTTCTTAATGTCTGTATCTGTGGTGCGGTTATGAGGGACCCTGAGTGGTTGATTCTTGAGCAGAAAAAGCAAAGACAGCTAAGCAAATCAAAGCGAGCTTCTAGTTCTGTCTCTATATCGGCGAAGTCAGGTGGAGGAGAATCAGTCTACCCAGGCATGGAAGAGCTTAAGATCCTCATGAAGAGCGGTGAAACGCCTGAATATATTTTAACTACTTTAGTTGCATCGATAGCTCAAGCCGAGGACTTGGAAGCTGTTACCAAGCAGAATGCGGATATGACGCAAAAAGTTAACTCTGTCATTAATCTTCCCACTTTCTTAAGACAGAGTGAAAAGGTAAAGAGCAACTTTGATTATCAATTGATATATTTTCTAATATTTAAACTAAGTTACTTATAATTTATTTTTGAACAGGTACCAGCAGAAGTCTTAGATCAATTGACTTCTAACAAACGTCTTTACAATATAATTTTACAAAACTATCCCTCGCTGCTTGCATTAAGGAGCAATTCCGAACAAAAGCTACCCGTTGAGCCTGCTTCGGCAAAAGGAAAGCCAATCACAATGTCAATGAAGTTGAAATTGAATAAGAAAAAGAAGAAGGACTTTGAAACAAAACTGGAACAAGTGAAGGAGAAACTGTTGCAGCCTATTCCGGAGAATAAGCAGGCGGCAATCACTCCCAGAACTGACCGCCAGGATTGGCTATCAGATAGACATTACTTAAAAGATATAAGGGTTCATCGTAATTCAATCATGCACAGGGGAGCCATGATGAACATAGCGAAATACAAACTCCGAGCGTCTTCCTGTCCAGATATTTATAAAAACTCAATGTGGTCGATGGAGGATCAAGCAGAAAAGGTATTTTTTTTTATATAATACTTAAACATATCGGAAGTGGATGTTAATTGTATAATAATTCGTATATATTCATTATGTAATAAATAGTGCACTTAATAAATACTTCTATACATATTCGTTAGACACCGAATCCATGACCTCATTTATCGAATCCTTTTTGATCTTATAAAGAAATATGATATCTTATACAAAATGAGTCTTATAAAAAATTATACACTTGAAACTTGATAAAGAGTAAGTTTCATGTGTTTATTTTATAATTAAGATCATGTAGTATTTTATTTCAAATTTTAGACATGGGGCCAGCGTCTCGTCAGCATGATAAACAAGACATTCGACTTCAACATGTTCACCGAGTTCCACTTCTTGTTGATGAACCTCTCGACTCTAGTGCTGTTGTCTGGTTTATTGTACCGTACTTCTACATATCCAGCTTCTTGACGATGAGCGGCTACACGCAGGCTGACGGCGCTTGGATGCTGAGTATATTTGGAGTAGCAACCATTATTGGCATTGTAAGTATATAACATAATAATATTAGTAATATTATTTCTTGTTTGTGAAACTCAACTTTTGGTCGGAGATCTTAAATCGGTCTAGAAACAAGTATATTAATTTAAACTAATTTATTCGGAAATGCTACAAAAAAGGATTAGGAAATATTGATCAGTCTTTTAGTAAGTGTGAAGATGTATTATAATAATATTTCTTGTAAACGCTTTGGAATAATGTTGTGTTAAGACTAATAACATAACGAAGCTTGTAGTGGTATAGTTTGCAACGTCAGCCTTTTATATACGGTAGAATCGGAAAGGAAATAGCAATAAAGACTGCAATTTTAACGATACTGTTTTAACCAACGATCCTAGTGCGTTTACTTACGAACATATTTTGAATGATTGCAAAATATTAGTTTAACATACTAAAAGGGTTTTATTATAATTAAATGATAAGCAGACGTATTTACCTAATAACATTCGTCAATGAAATATCGCAAACGTGACTGGTGTTATTCACCATTTATTTATCTTCATGAATAATGAGAGTCACGCTTATATAAAAAGATTGCTATAAAAAATAAATGTTGTGCTATGATTAGTTCATGAATTAAAACAAGTGATTCATTCGTATGTTTTATGAACTTGTACTGTACAATCAGGTTATTAAGGGAATATTTTGAATCAATTGCCAGTCTTGTCACCTATGTTGAAAAGTTAACAAGACGCAGAGATAAAAAAACCGTTCTACAGTGCGATAGGTTGATGAGAAAGTTCATAGTAACGTGCCAACGCTCGATTCATGACTTAAGAGACATTTAACCCTTTGATCGCCAATGAAGCCTTTAGGCGCCAGACACAATTGAGTTTCCATTGTGTCTGGATTCCCGGCGTACAATGGGTTAAGCGCCAAATTGGTTTGATTTTGTTTCAGTCGGACTCGGCTGGTTGGGCGACCTGCCATGGTGAACGTTACAAAAACCTACGCCCTTTGCCTCATCATTTTGGTGGTACGGTATACTGTTTCCCATCCTCATTCGCATGTTGGACCCGACAGCTCCGTACAGTTTCTACATACTGGCACTCAACGCTGTGATATTCGCCTCATGTTCTCCAGTTCCTATTCGTACACGCAAGTATTCTAGTGGAGCTGATTGCCCTTGAACGGTTTACAATGGCGTACGGCTTGGTCTTGCTGAGTCAAGGAGTGGGACATTTGATTGGACCGCCTATGGCTGGTGAGTTAATAATAATAATATAATAATAAATTATTTATTTGCGAGAATATGGTTACATTACGATCATACAAAATTAAAATCCAACATATTCTATCGTTAAATCGACGTGCAAATGTTGATTTAATAATATTACCCATTTTCTTTACAAAATAATTATACTATTATATTACTTTATACATTTAAACATTGCATTTATCCTCTTTATAAATAAAATTTTTATTTTACAAATTCATTCATTAATACATAATATACAAGTCAAAAAAAATTATAATGTGTCAAAGTAATACAATATGTCAATAAAATGGATAAAAATCAAAATGTCAATACATAACTTTCCATTAAATGTCTTTCTTATCATCTAAAAATTCATTAATTGAATAATACATTTTCTTTAAAGGAATATCGTGTAAATGTTTCTTAAATTTGATAAACGGTAGAGTTTTAAAAAGTCCGGTACTTATTATATATTTTAATTGCCATGCAATAGACATTTCTAGAGTATAGTGTTAATTTTTGATCCGGGATACACAGTTTGTCGCCTTGCCGTCTCTATAATTGATTTTGAGCTTTTTTTTTCAAACAGACCTTGATATTTATGAACGAGTTGTCTTTTATATTCTAGGAAGCTTTAAGTTAGAATATCAATTGTCAATTTAAATTCATTGATCGCATCGGTCGATATATGTAGTTTTTTCATTTGATACTCTAGTTAAGAAGAAGATATATAATATATATAATATATATATATAATATATATTTTGTGTCGATATCCAAAATCATTCTTTAACCGCCGGATATAGTTAACAGACGCCATAGTTTTTTCAATTGTTTTTTGGAATTCTGGTGGTCAGAATTTAAAACTATTATGTATCTTTATGTAGAGTAACTTTATAGTAGAACATTTGAATAGAGAAGAACGATATAATTTATCGTTTTTAGATAGATGGTTAATTGCTTTAATTACTACAATATAACCTAACATTGCTTTTAAAATAACATTTTTAATAAAATACTAATTTTTTATAAAAGCGTCGGTGGCTCAATGTGTGGACTGTCTCGTTCCTACCAGGAGGGCTGAGTTCAAATCCCGCCACGTACCAATGTGTTTTCGAATTTTCGAAAATATATGTACGTTATCTGACGCTCTTACGGTGAAGGAAAACATCGTGAGGAAACCTTCATGCACGCCTGCGAAAAGATTCGAAGGTTGTGTGTGAAGTCGTCCAATCCGCACTGGGCCCGCGTGGACGACTAAGGCCTAATCATCCTATACGGATAGGCTTGAGCCCTCGTGGGGACGTTTAATAAACTGACGATGATGAATAAAATACTAGGTTAACGTTACGAAAAATTACTTCCTATTCTACAATATGAGATTTGTAAAAAGCACGAATGCCATTATTTAATGAACCATCTAAAATGACGGATATATACGAACTCCATACATAAGAATTAATAAAAAGGCAAGCTACTATTTCTTTTCAGAAATTCCCCCGCTATGTGTAAAAATGTACCCTACGTGTGTAGGTACGAGACAAAATTTGGTGTGTTTTAGAAGGTTTTGTGATTTTGAAACCCAATTATAAATAGTGATTGTGCAACAAAATTAATCAACCATTATTCTGTTACCTAACCATTAGGTCAAAGATTATTGATAAAGTTTCAATAACAAAATGTTCTAATCTCTTAATGTATTTTTAAAGTATCAAACCCGTGCCTATAAATTATTAATTAGGAAATATTATTGTTTAAAAAAGTAGGTATTGCGTGCTAATAAATTACTTTAACATATTATATATCCTATTCAACCTATCGCAGTCCACTGCTGGACATAGGTCTCCCCCATTTCGCGCCAGATATCCCGGTCCTCCGCTTTCCTCATCCAGCCTCGACCAGCGACCTTCGCAAGTCGTCGGTCCATCGGGCCGGAGGGCGTCCTACCTACGCTTGCCGAGACGCGGTCCCACTCCAAACTCGTCTGCTCCAACGCCATCGTTCTGCGACTTACGTGACCAGCCCACTGCCACTTCAACTTGCTATCCGCGGCTATGTCGTAACTTTAGTTCTCTTACGATTAAATCATTTTCTATAACTTATTCAGTTTGTAGATACTGGAGTTACCAGGTTGGATGGCCAGTTTGCGCGGAGTGAAATCTCTGTTAAGCTTATATTAGGTACTTATTTTATAAAAATATATTTTGGATCCATAATTTTAGTACATTTAAAAATAATACTGCTTTAACTAATAGTTAATATTTCGAGTAGTAATAAGTGAGTAACAAGAGTAGGGTCTCAGACGCGATTCCCATCGCAACGGATGTTAATGCGAGTCTGCTTGATGGCCGCCATTTACCGTTATTACGCCTTCTTTATAGCGAATCTCTCTATCGCCACACAAAAATGAGTTCTGAAATAAGTAATTTTGTCACCTTCAATTTTTGCCGAGAATTTTCCCTCTGCCAAATTTACGTGTGGTTTCTCGTTTCAAGGCGAGTTTTATTAACGTTCCGTTGTAAATGGATATTCTGGTACGTGATCTTTTATTTGATTTTGACTCTCGTTTATGGAGTAAATATTGTCGGAATTCCGGCAAGTCAAATAATATATTTTATCAAATGACGCTTTCAATAAATATTTTATAGCATTCAATTTTTTTCCTTAGATATAATTTTATGTTCTAGATATATGATGGTTTATGGCTGCTTCTTACGTTTTCAGTAATTTTAGATTAAAAAGAAAATACACATACAAATAGTACAGTTATTTAAAATATTTAATATAAGTAAATTCTCAAAAAGTAAACAGTTTTTATTAAGCATAATCTCTTACCAAAACACATTATGATTGTACACATACATAGCCCACATGTCCCTTACATTATTTATATTTCCATAATCGATATTTAAAAACACCCGAAGTATGAGGCTTATAGAAAAAACTATGTGACATGTACCTAGTTAGTTCATCTATATGTTCCATCACAGGCATCAAAGTTGGAAACTATTATCCGAAAATAGCGAATATTGGTATTCCACAAATCAATGTCATTACGAGTATAGGACTGCAATATGCGAACATGAACTTCTGACAATGTTTTGAAGCAAGCGAGAACGTTTAATGAAACGACCGTTTCAATTGAAACATTTCGCTGGATTCTTAGTCATTAATATTTAATTGCCGATTTCATTAAATTGCTAACATGTCGCTACCTTGGGGAAGAAAGGTCGTAAATTTACATTTTTAAATCTGACTTTTTTATAATTTGACGTTTAGTATAATTTGACATTTATAACTTGTGACGAATTTTTTTTCATGTACTAATTTATTGACCTTTAGTGTTTGTTATATTTTTTTATGTGTGGCATGATGACGTGTTGGGTAACTGTAAGTCATAATGTGAAATGATGTAATAATAAATAAATAACTTCAACGTGCAGTTTCGTATGTAAATGTTAACAATATCTCGTATAAATATCAATAGTATTTTTAAATGTGGACACTGACATAAACACATTTTAGTGACCCATATTTTTTGCATCATCATCATCAGCTTATTAAACCCCCCCCACCGATGGCCACGAACCTACCCGTAAAGGATGTATAGGCCTTAGTAATCCACGCGGGCCCAGTGCGGATTTCGAAAACACATTAGTACATGGCGGGATTTGAACCTGTGCCCTTCCGTTAGGAAGGCAGTCGTCCACACCATTGAGCCACCGACGCTCTATTTTTTGCATGTACTATCAAATCTGAGTTCAATATGAGAATATACTAGTAATACAAAAATAATAATTGTACTTACGATTGACCGTAGTTACAGATCTTTTACAAAGCAGATTATAAATAATAAGATGTTTTGTCTTTTACAATGGGGTTTATTGCTTTTTTTTGTAAAAGCGTCATAAAATGTGTTTTACTCTATTCTAATGCATTATTTTACATAAAATACGCTCTGTTAATATTTTGCCTGTTTTTCGTAGTGTAATATTTTTTTTAAAGGTCAGTGGTTCACGAGTTTATTATGGATCCGTCTTAGTCAATATTGACTTAGGTAAGTTGTAGATTATACATATTTTATATATATCTCGTCGATCAAGAGACGGTCATTTCGTGTAGCGATAAACGCATCCATTCCAGCAAAAGCTTTTAGTTCGCGCCTTAAGCGAGGAATCAAATAGCACACTAATTACCTCGGTGCCAGTTAAACAATACATAGTATATGAACCTTACATTTTGTGGTTTATTTATTTGGTTAAAGTCACTTAAAGGATTCGTGCATTAAAAAATAATCCTAGACATGCACAGAGCGCCACCTAGCCCCAATTTAATCAAAGATATAAGTAAAAGAACAATATATGTATACCTATTAAACATAGTTGAAATTGAAATTGAAATTGAAAAATGCTTTATTCAAATAAATCTTTACAGATACTTTTGAATCGTCAAAACAGTATATAATTTTTTATTAAATCTAATGACTCTACCACCGGTTCGGAATGCTGCCATCCAACGAGAAGATCCCGGCAAGAAACTCGTGGTTGTGGTGGTAGTAGCATCCAGACCAATACAAACTGATATGTTCACTCTTCAACCTATCGCAGTCCACTGCTGGACATAGGTATGAACTGATTTGTTCATGCAAACAAAAATGTGTACTACCCGGAGATTAATCCCGGATATAGGTAATACCTGAATTTTACACCAAACAAAAACATTAATAACAATGTCGCTACATTTTTCGCAATTTTTTGGGAAAAATGTAGCGACATTGCATTTCATCATGCAAATCTATATTGACGTAGTGATCTAAACCTTTGGTTTAAATTAAACTTTCCTGTAAATTGGATATTTCCCGAAAAAATTGTGCCGTTAAAGCGCATATACGCTAAATAATTAATCATCATCATCAGCTCATTAAACGTCCCCCCACCGAGGGGCACGAGCCTACCCGTATAGGGTGATTAGGCCTTAGTCGTCCATGCGGGCCCAGTGCGGATTGGACGATTTCACACACAACCTTCAAATCTCTTCGCAGGCGTGCATGAAGGTTTCCTCACGATGTTTTCCTTCACCGTAAGAGCGTCGGATAACGTACATATATTTTTGAAAATTCAAAACACATTGGTACGTGTCGGAATTTGAACCTCAGCCCTCCCGGTAGGAAGGCGACAGTCCACAACACTGAGCCACCGACGCTCTTAAAATAATTAATATTAATAAATAATTATTTACTACCATTCACTTAGCGCCATTTAGCCCCAAGCTAAGCATTAAGCTTGTTTTACAAGTAATAAACAAACTTATATTATTTTTTTATAAAAAAACATACATATTGTTCATGCATACAAATGTTTGTACCGCCTGGGGATCGAACCCGGAACCCTTGGTGTAAGAGCTGACATCTTAACATAATGCACCATAAGCGCCGTCACTATTTTCTGTCATGAAAAAATTTGCACCGCGGACACACAACACCCCGCATTGTGTTCTCACGATAAGTGAGTATAATTCGATATCCAAACAAAATTATTTATTTACATTTGCGCCACCATAATTACTGAAATAACTAACCGACTGCACAATGCGTAACATAAATCAACTCTGTCAATACCATTCAAAAGTATTCCCTCCCTAAGCTCACCATTGTGCTCCACGAAGGGGCATAACAGCTCAATATGATTCTGGACAAAGCATGAATGATCTCCGAACAGTATTAAAGCATTGTTGGTCACGAATAAAATTACACTTTTTATGTCAAGGGCAACAAATCAAGTAGTTAAGCACGTTTATGTGAAAGGGATTATCGAGTGAAAACAGTGGAATTGAGTATTAGAGATATTTTACGAGAGTAGTCTCGAATATGCGAATTGTTAAAAGCTTATCGCAGAATTATTAAATATATGCAGTTTGGGCGCAAACTTTGTTACCTCCAAATGTGGTAAACGAGTGTTAATGTTTTTGGCACTGTATAGTATTAATATTATTATACAATCTAGTCAAGTTGAATGAGTTTCAAATACATACATTTACATTATTTTTTTTGATCATTCATATGAATAAAAGATGCGGTTAATACGCCAAAATAAATTTATTTTTTAATTTTAGTCAGTCTGCCTCGTTGTTTGTTCCGGGTAACTCTGTAATGGCTGGACATCTTTAGATGGGACTTTTTTAGGCAGACAGTTGGTGTAATAAGAAAAGGTTTGGCTACTTAAACTTTCTATTTTGAAAAATAAAGGAGTTGTAACGCGCGGCGGAGTTGCGCACTTTGACGAAGCTATTAAGGGAAATGTTTTGTTTTTGGTTATGTTAACCAACCATCGTAAGGTTCAGACGTCGCCTATTAGATCAAAGGTTCCGGGTTCGTACCCCGCAGTACAAACATTTGTGTGCTTGAACAGATCTGTTTGTATTGATCTAGGTGTTATTTATGCATAATAATATGTACGTAACAAAAAAATTAACATAAAAATATCTACAAAAACATTTACGTGAGTATGTTTATGCACGTAATAACTTTTATTTGTCATCCTCAAGCCTTAAGATATCATTCTTTTTGAAACTATGTTTTTTGAATCAGTAAACTACGCTACATTTTGCTTGTACATGCAGCTGCCTGGAATATTAGTATCAAACACCACCCTCTCGAATTATAGTAGCATTATAGTGTGTTATATCATATCCTAGATTTCACGTACGCTTAACGTATGAGGGAAATTGTATTGTTGCCAAACTTCAGCTTACAAAGGTTGCCCAAAGTTATATAAACACAAGCTAGACTTTGCGCAATTAGTAGATAACCGCGAGTAGACTAGAACGTTTTACTGCTATCTTATTGCGATAGCTTTAAGGATTAAAATTGAAACTAACGTTGAATTAGTGCGAATTTAAGATATAATATAGCCTTTATGTTCAAAGCTAAAAGAGCCGGTTTGGTGTTGCATTTGAATTGAGTCGTTGGCAGAAAGCCTGCCTTGTTTTGCGAGATAAAAAGT
Organism: Leucinodes orbonalis; assembly: GCA_019425675.1. NCBI lineage: Eukaryota > Metazoa > Arthropoda > Insecta > Lepidoptera > Crambidae > Leucinodes > Leucinodes orbonalis. The sequence continues at coordinate 55,743 of PQWD01000805.1, forward strand.
TACTAGACTGTAATCAGTGGAATTCCTATTTAGACTTTTGATACTCAATGTAACAGTAAGAATATTTGGCGCATTTCCAACACTTATTCCTTACTTTGTAGCAGTATCCAATCAGAAGTATTCCGTGCGATATCAGCTCATTATGAGTTCCCACCAAGGGGCAAGAGTCTACCCGTAAAGGGTGTATAGAGGCCTTAGTCGTCCTCGCAGGCCCAGTGCGGATTGGCCGAGCTCACTTTATTACATGCAACCCTCTTCAACCTATCGCAGTCCACTGCTGGACATAGGTCTCCCCCATTTTGCGCCAGATATCCCGGTCCTCCGCTTTTCTCATCCAGCTTCCACCTTTCGTAAGTCGTCGGTCCATTTGGCCGTAGGGCGTCCTACGCTACGCTTGCCAAGACGCGGTCTCCATTCTAGAACTCGTCTGCTCCAACGGCCACCGGTTCTGCGACATACGTGACTAGCCCACTGCCACTTCAACTTGCGTATCCGGTAATACATACATTACATGCATATTAGAACATAATCCAGTTAAATCCTAATTAACCCATGAGATTTCAAAATACCAACATAAATGCCTTCGTAGTGTAAAGGTGTGAGTATAGGGTTTACTCCGATGCGTTATCCGAGGTCGTGGATTTGAATCCGGCGCGGTGACCACACTGACCACATGGCCAAAGTCGTTGAGTGACTTTCAATATGCAGACTTTGGGAACGCACAAAATGACTTTTACTATGCAGTCTCATTGTTATTTTATATGTTAAAAAGTGTACAGGACGGTCATGCTCGCCTGATGGTAAGTGATATGCCCTGACCATAACAGAGCGGCATTGATTGAGAGTAACAACTGAACAACAGTTATTATTTCTTCATAAATGCCGCACTGCGCCTGACACCGAGAGACAACAGATGTAGGTTTCTTATACCCGGTAATTTTACTAGCTACAGTGTCCTCATCCCAAAACACAGAAGTGCAAAACACTTCTATTTCACGGGACGATATCTGGCACTGCGGTGGTACCTACCTAGACGACTCAGAATTGAGTCTACCACATAGTAAAAACCTGATGAAAAAGTCGTGTCTCACAAGCTCCTTTTCATCTGCCAATTAATTATTCACGATGTATAAGTTTGTTAGTTCATCATTTTGAGGTAAAAGTGACTAAATACTCCTATTTCACGGGACGATATCTGGCACTGCGTTGGTACCTTCTTAGACGACTCAGTACCGAGTCTACCACCTAGTACTGTGGGTTCAGGATCGTCGGATCACGCAGTTAATTCAGAACATACACCATTAAACTACGTAAGCAGTTACCAAGTTATAATGTATAGTTGTCAAGTAGGCGATAATATATATTAAAATATTGGAAGACATCAATGATATTATGTATATATAAAGGTAAATACGCCATCCGTGCCTCAAAAACGAACCGCCTAAGAGAGTACAGTTTGTACTCTTTTGTTTAGGTAAATGTACGCTCATTCGAAATAATATGTGTATGTGTGGTGTCACTGCATTTGGAACACTTTTTTCGATTGTTTCGATGAATCGAAGAAATGATTTTTTCTATGAAATTGATGAAGATTAAATATATTTACCCAGTCCAATATAAAACTGGTTTAATTAACCAATTAAAAAAATATTAATTCAACGACGGTTCTGTATAGTATGATGATATCTAAGAAAAAATGCAATGAACGAGAATGGAGAGACATACTTCGTATTACCCAAGTAACTACCAGACTTTCACTAGACAAACAGAAGGGGAGTAATAATAGTGGAGGCTTCAACGCTACATGTAGATATGTATGACGACGGGACTCTTCACGTTTGTTTATTATTTACGCGGTGCGACGACGTCTTGCGCGGTTTCATTTACACCGACTAAGACTCGGCAAATGTAAACCGCATGCGACTATTTGTAGACCCTGCTATATCTTATTTATTTACCTAAAAATAGATTGAGCTGTGTAATTACTTGTTTGATTTGGAATGAAATGATGAGACAATAATTAGAGAATCTTACGATTAATTTGTGAATAATTAAAGAAAGTTGAAAAATGGCGTGAAAAGCTATTGTCATTTTAGGTTTTGTGTTGTCCTAAATTATAATAACGTTATGAAAAAATTATAAAATGTGAATTTAAACAAGCTTTATGTTCTAATTTTTTCTTTCTTATTGGTACATTGTGTGAAGTAATCGGAACAACCAGCAGGAGATGCAGTCTCGAAGAAAGTATTTGTTTTATGTCATTATTGAACGGGACGGTCAGTGCGCTCACCTGTGATACCACTGACCATGACAGGAGCAATGTTGAAGGAAATATATAACAGTAGGTAGTCAATATTTTTCCGTCAATGCGTCTGTAATATTAATTTAACGTAGGGTCAACCCGGGATGACTGATGTTAACTGCCCTACTCCTTTTGAGCGGTTTTTAATTACTAGTAAAATTACTGGGTATAAGAGACCTCTATCGTCACGAATGATGGGCTCAGCGCAGTGTTAACGGAAAAATAATTATTACCTACAGTTATTAAATTACTTCAACATTCCTTCTGTCATGGTCAGGCGTATCACTTACCACCAGGTGAGCATACTGACCGTCCCGTTCACTAATGGCATAAAGAAACAAATTAAACTGGCAAGGGTGATGTTTGCGGTGCAAAAATTAGATTATGTAGGTACATACAGTATGATTTGTCATAAATTATAAATTATTGTAAACTTTATCGTTATTAGCAAGTAGGGTAAGGAATATTAGTTGTTGTCAAACAGTAATAGATGATTGATAATTGGGTACACAAATTAGATATCCAAAAATTAATTTCATAATATAAAACCTTATGCGATTTCAAACACATCTATTTATGAATAAAATTGTCTGTTTGTAATATTGAAATAAAATAGTGTATTCGTACATAATTATGAAAAATCAGGCTACCTTTATTTTCGAATAACCTTTAAATTTTTAAAAATAAAGTAATGTTGTTCCGCGCTTTAACGCGACTTAACGAAACGATTTTAGGTTATGTTCTACTGCGGGAGAATCTCCGATACAGCGGGGCACAGCTATTTAAAAATATATTGAATGCAATCCGTCCTTGGTTATTATTAATTTCATAAATCAGCCTATTTCATCCCACAGTGCACAGGCCTTGCCACTAAGAATGGAGTTGCTACCTAATACGTGACGAAAAGCTAGTAGTCGTAACCAACGCAGCACAGTAAAATACGGAGGGGATAGAGAATTGAGATACCAAGGGTGCAGAGCATTTCTGTTTGTAATGGTCAGGGTGTTACGTTGTAGCTGTTTTCTAAAAAAAAGTATGTTTATGTTATTTAGTACGTAACTACAAGCTTCACGCCAAATATGGGGCTAGAAGGGCGCTGTGTGAAAGTCTGAAATTCAATGAATATTTATTTATTTCTTATTTTATCAATTCATAGGCGCCTACGCTAAAGATGGGCAGTTTTTTGGCGTTTTGTATTTTTATAATCATGAAAATCTGAACTGAGAAACCCCACCTAGAAAAATATGAAAAGTGCTGCAAAAAGCGGTGACACCGTCCGCAACCACGTTCCGTTTTTACGGAGATTGCATTCAAACAAAAGCGAATTTTCACTTTTTGCAAATATCAAAGTTAAGCAAAAAACTTCTCATCAAACCATAATTCGTAGCAAAAGGGTATTGGTTCAGAAAATTATTAATTTACTATATATTATTTGATTTAAACAGCTACTACCTCTGTGATGGTCTGAGTAATCATCACCATTAGCCCATTAAACGTCCGAGGGGCATGAACCTACCCGTAAAGGATTGACCTTATTTGTTCACGCGGGCCCAATGTGGATTGGCCGACTTCACATTCAAATTCTGCCATGTACCAATGTGTTTTCGAAGTTCCGAAATTATATGTACGTTATCCGACACTCTTACGGAGAAGGAAAACATCGTGTGGAAACCTGCGCACGCCTGCGAAGTAATTCAAAGGTTGTGCATGAAAACGGCCAATGCGCACTAGGCCCGCGTGGACGACTAAGGCCTATACCACCCTTTACAGGTAGGCTTTTGCCCCTCGGTGAGGATATATACTGAGCTGATAATAATGATGGTAACAAAAATTAAATTTTTGATGACTCTGAAAAAGCAACATGTACGTAGGTAGCTACTCTACATTTTAAAATAAAATATTTCATAACAATTTAGAGTTTTTTTCTCAAAATATTGTAAAAGGGTTACCAAATCTCTCCATACCTATGCTGAGCGGTAAGGTCTGTGCCCTGTGGTAGAAGGGCGGTTGTTGGCTGATGATGATGATGATTATGTCACAACAGACCCGTCAAAGATATAAATTAATGAATGTTAGTGAAGTGTTTTGCTCTGGTTTATTTTCCTAAAATAAAACAGAGCAAAACACTATAATATTAATTTATAAGAAGTTGATACATCTGGAATGATTCAAATTTATAAAACTCATACATACATTTTTACAATAAACCGAAATTTCCAAATTAAAATCCAATTTGCAAATTAAAATCGAATGAGTTACGCGTCAAGTTACCGCTTCATGCTATCTATAGATTCGTTCAAAATGTATGAATCTATAATAAACCAATCGGGAACACAGTTATTTTAACTGAGAATGCACAATTTTGCGTACTTCATGAATTATAATTTCACATTTGGTCAACATGCAAGTTTTACGAATGTCGATACACATACAATATAAATTGGCCGCTTACACGCCAGAATTTCAATATCCTGGTATTGTTTTCGTCGACTACAAAGCAGGTTGCTGATTTAAATGGTTGTAGTTATAAAGAATCACCTTGTTAGTAACAGATATAGACAAAATATAATAATTACATACTTTAACTATTTATAACAAAGCAGCATTGGTCACTTTAATTTTACTTTGAAATAAAGATAGCAAAGATTTAACAACTCAAAAATTTGCCTTATATTCAAAAATATATTACGTAAAATGAGAGTTTCTAACTAGAACATAATTTTCCCCCTTATTTATTCTATTTTATTTATTTAATACCAAACAAGGCAGCGGGAATATATAATATTGATCAAATATAATCCTTATCCTATATCCTAGTTATTAAGCCGTTACTGATATTATGGAACTTCGTAAATTAACACTCTTTAATTTATTGAGAATTGCCAATTAACTTTAATATCTAGTATTTTATTCACAGTTTTACCTTTTTGACGTAGATGTTTTAAATTGTATGTTGGTAATTTATACATAAATATCTTCGATAAACAATAAGTGCACACGTTTTAAGATACATATTCTTTTGTCATAAAAATGACATAACAATCACGTTATCTCCAAAATGGAAGTATTATAATCCCAATACAAGGTTCCATCTTGTCTCGTTAACTTAAGCTTTTGCGGTAACAACCTTTAGAAGACAGCGTTTCGGATCAACTGATCACATGAAAGAGAATACGAGTAAAGAATAACAAATTTATATCGGCAGGTTTTCAGGCGAAATCGTACTTACAGAATATGGAGTACGGTGTAGTTTAGGTTGACTAATACGTCTTGTTGAGTTGTAATTGCACATTACAAAGTGAATGGGTAGACATAAATGTTGTCATTAGTGTGTGGAGATTGTACGATATTTTCAGTTTTAATTGAGGCTTTCTTTGAATCCGTGTGGCCGAGATCATATCTTTCTATTCCAACTGAAATATCTTAAGCAAGCTGCTAAAAATCGCGCAAAGTATCTTATCCAGTATATCATCTGTAAGGGCCACAATTGCATAAAGACAACACAACCAGCCAGTCAACCTGCACCCCGATTACACTTTTAAAATGCACTTATAGGATCGTTATGGTGCCTTAATAGTAAATTTTTGCAATTATGATTTCTGTTTCATGGTGGATTTTAATTAGTAACACCATTAGGCAATTCATTCTACTTTACAATTACCACTTTTGATCCATCAACTTTAAAACTGGACCGGAATAGCTAATTCATGGATGTGACGTGTCATAATGCCAAATGAATTAGTGGAATCGTGACCCTGATATAAACAAGCTGCGAAAGGTATCGCAAGAGAATTACTGTCACCCTTCTTTCGGGGGGCTTTTAAATTGTATTAGTGATTAGTACAACCCTCAACTCGCTAACGCAAATAACAACCTTAACTTGTGCTTAATTGCCAATAGAATTACACTTTAATTAAATCCAATTAAACACTTTTCAGTTGAAGTCTTATAGGTTAGATAGAGTCGGAATTTTGCCGAGAATAGTCGAGACCCGTCTACCGTCCGACGAGTGGAAATTCGAGTAATTGGACCGAGAAAATTATCTAAGTAATACTTAAGATCGCAGTTCAAAGTAAATGTTTTGATAAATTCATAGTTTTACAGTTTTTAAATAATATTTGTTAAATAAAGATTCAAACAGATTGTCGATAAATCATTATGGTTGTATAATCTTGTTATTTTAAATCTGTGACTGTTCATCATCATTAGCTCAATATGTCTCCACCGAGGGGTAAAAGCCATCCGGTAAAGGGTGTAGGCCTTAATCGTCTTAGGCCGTCCATGGGGCCCAGTGCGGATTGGCTGACTTCTCCCATCCTTGAATCTCTTACCAGACGTGCACAGATTTCCTTCACTGTAAGAGCGTCGGATAAACGTATATATAATTTCAAAAATTAAAAAAATTGTACTTGACGGGATTTGAACCTGCGCCCTCTAGATCGAAAGGTAACAGTCCACAACAATGAGCCATCGACGCTACTTATTTAATATTATAAATCCGCTTAAATATTTAGTGCTCAAAACATGAGAAAATTAATTGTCTATCCGGAGTTTTTGCCTGCCATACAATCAATTGCTTGAAGAACATCCACAGCTTAAGCATGTATTTCATTTTGCCAGAATGCAACTGTGAACTGATCTGCATGCACTCAGCCTGACCCATATCAATGAGAATCTCGAATCGAGCACCACTCCATATCGGACTAACGAGCTATATGAATATTAAAATATAAAAACTCCGTATAGCGTACACTCCATTTTGTATGCAAAAGTGAAGGTAAAACAACGGTAAACCTTGAATATTTACATCGAAACGAATAAGTGGCATTTAATCGGGCAAATTGAGTCTCAGCGAATGAGCTTATTCGTTTGAATTATTTATTTTTACAGTATAGATTATGGAATGGACATTAACGATTTTAAAATGGCGGAGGTATCGATGAAAATTTTATTGTATAAGGAATAATTGCTGAATATTATTTTGCTGCATTATACTTTTAAATGTAGACAAGCAAAGCGTTAGTGCCTACTACAACAAAAGGTTATATTTATTTTATATTTGTAACATCAAGATAAATTCATACACAGCTACAAGCTTCTATGAGCTTGTGCAATATTCACCTAATATCCGATTAATAATATTATAATTTAATGTTTGTAAATACATACATGTTCCCATACGTAAAAAAAACATCTGAATCAATAAAAACATACAAGTTCATGAACACGAATATTTGTATTGCAAGGGTCGAAAACCTACCATTAAATTTCACACTTAGGTGTATCACGCAAACTCAAATAAAGCCTATTATTTACTCTTGTCTTGATAATCCCTAAAATGTACGTATCGGGAAACAGATGCAGGAAGGTCATTCTATTGCCATGCAGTTGATGGACGATGAAGTAAGAACCGATCTTTTTTGTCCGAATAGAATGTATATCTTCAACAAAGGGTTGGAACCCCTCCATCCGGCGAGTCGTTCGATAGCGACAGTGCTGGCGAAATTAAATTGTGACAGACGTTATACCTAGCGGCGATATCCAAGACCTCCTGTAGCCTCCCGGCGACAGACTCATCGCCGATTAGTCTTCTTGCCCGTCGATCTATAGCATTCAGGACTTCCAGCTAGAATCGGGCAGATCCGTCCCACAAGTGTGAACAGTATTCGATACACGATCAAACCTGTCCTACAAGCAAATCACACAGAATTTTGATTGAAAAGTATTTGCGGACCTTGCAAAGTATGCCAAGGTTTCCTCGACGCAAACTTGGCAAAATTAAGTTTTGACGAAAGGTTTATACCCAGTAGGCCTAGTTTTTGTGAGATCTCGACAGGTGAATTTCGAAAAGTGGGATTCTGTTTAACCGTTCAAACTTCGAATCATTAAACTCACTAAATTGGCATCGCTCAATTAGCCACGGCTTGTAGAGTTAGGTTAGTTCAAGGACTACCTTTGAGCATCGGTATCAGCTTTGGGTGCTCTTGCACTGGATAAGTAACACTCTATACAACGGTGCTGTCGTCTGCATAGCTTAAAATGCCTTGGAGCAGATCGTTGTGAAATAGAATGTTGTAGAGTAATAAGGTATTTATAAATAACTTAAAATATGCAAAGTTTATTACAAGTACGATAGTGTGATATGAATTACAAGCAATAAATGTCTTAATATTATGATTGAAATCATAACCGCATAATTGGCAACAATTCTATCAATTATGCTTAATCTAATTATTTAACAGCAAAACACCGATTCAATTGTAACTCCGCTTGGTACAATTAATAAGAGAAGTGTTTCGATGTAATAACCATATTTTAACCATTTTTACAATTTCATATTAGAAAATCTATAATCTTCAATGATTGTTTTATTTCCACGTACACAATATGCTCCAGATTTTTTTAACATAGGTTCTTACACATAGATATTTAGTCATGTCCTGTGGTAGAGTCATAACAGTTTATATAAGTCGTAGTATTAAAAATAAATAATTTAATTTTCAAATATTAAAAGATATTTTGAGTTTGAGTACGTAAATACATGAACTGCCAGGAATGATTGAGGTCAGGCATTGTTCAAACGGTCAATCTTGAAATTACTTTTTTTAGGTCATTGGTGAACGGAACGGTCAGTTCCCTCACCTGGTGGCAAATGATACCCCTAACCATGACATAAGTCATTGAAGTCAATCACAGCCCTGTCATAAGAGACGGCAGGTATTACGTCTCTTATACCCGGTTATATAACTTGCTACAGTGCCCTCATCCTGAAACAGAAGCGCAAAGCAGGGCGTTTTAAATTATTCTCAAGATTTAAACGACACGTCTTCCAATGCTATCAGTGAGATTCACAATCAGACGAGGGGATCATATTATAACATTTATAAATCTGCTGCTGGCAGGAAAAATATAAGATATGAAAAAATGAAAATGAAAAGTGTTTATTCAGTTTAGGTCCTTAAAGAACACTTATGAATGTCAAATGAAGCTACCACTGGTTCGGGAGGTAGTTTTCCACTGAGAAGAAACCAGCAAGAAACTCAGTAGTTACTCTTTTCAAAAAAAATTTCAGATAAAATTGTTAATGCAAAATTTACCTCGTTAATAACAAAGTTTAAAAAAATAAGACAAATTGTATAATGTTGAAGCGTATTTGTAAATCGTTTAATTAATAAATAAATATATTTAGATATTTATAAATATGCAAGAATATAACTGTTCTATTCAAAACAAATTCTTTTCGTAAATACAAACGAACGGTTGAACAAGTGAACTCGTGTATTTTGCAATTTGTAACAGCACCAACGTATTTTGTACGGAAATACAAAAAGTGCCATCTATTGACTCAAATAGGTTCACGCATTCAGACTTCTTTTTATTGGAATAACGTTTGACTGGACCATTCTATCGTTAGTGTGAACTACTATTCATACTCCTATAGCCCATTTAGATATTCTGCTGGGAAAAGGCTAGAAACGGAAAAGGTTTCAGCATAGCTATGGGCAGATGTGAGGTTGTATCATGTACAGATGTGAGGTTGTATCACATAGTACAGTTGTGTCATCTACCTTCTAATTAACGTATTCATGTTCCTTATAAAGCACAGAGGATATAGCTATTTACGAGAGTAGATTTCGTTCGACAATCCAATTATATAATTGGCCTAATAAACAAAAGAAAACTCTATGCCATTCTCTATAAAATCGAAAACAACGTTCATTTTGCTTCAAAGCGGGTATATTTTACAAGTTGCGGTGTACAAAAAGTAATCTTGTTTTTAGGGTACAGCAGGCATAAATTCACTTTTGTTTTCGACTGGCCCATGCATATCAGATCTCGCAGGGCTCGTAAATCAGACAGATGTAATTAGTTCTAATCTGCATTGGTTATGGATGGCCGGCCAAATTCGGAGTACAGTTGCTGTTTTGTTGCTGATAGTACATAAATTTTATGTGTTTTTAGAAAGTTTGGATTGAGATACTACGTCGGTCGGCTCGTATTGTGTTACTTTTGTAAATGTTAAATGGTTGAGTAGGATTTTTGGAATAAATTAAAACTTAACGTAACTTATTTTATAGTAGTATAAGATATACATAAATTAATATCCATCTGACATTCATACAACGCTCCATGTTAAGCGTGACACTTATAATACGCGTACTAAACAACTGATAAACATACTTATTTTTTTTTTGGGAATACATACATATTATATATAGAAAACACCCACACCAATACAAACAGTCATGTTAATGCCCACAAATGTTTGTACCGTACAGAAATCGAACCCTTGGTGTAGTAGCCGACGTCTCAACCATTACACCACATTTGGTGTAATGGTTGAGACGTTGAGTGTTTGATAACCCATTGGTCGTCAAAGATTTTCGAGTGGCGTTCACGAAACGGTCGTAGATCGACCCTCAACCTGATGGACTTAAGATCTGGTTAAGAAGATGGGTAGCCCATGGATGTTCACTGATTGGTGGATATGATATTTAGCTGTAATGATGGTGATGATGTTCGCAAACAAGGAAAACGGCCACTTGATTGTTATTGATACTATACTTGCACACTTGCATATCAAAGAGTATATAATGCTTTGTTAGCTCTTTGAATTGGAATTTTTTTTTTCTATAGGCTCTCTAGATGTATCGCTAAGTAAATTTTTTCAATTTGATTCTTCCAAAGAATATTTAAAATTATTTTAACCAATTATTATTTGTCCCAAGAAACCCGTTCCGAAAATTGTATTTTTCGGATTCGAAAATCTTTGTTCCTTTTTAACTGTAGTGTTCATGTTACAATTGATATTTAAAATAATACCTTCTCATAGTTAATGCTCATTTTGGTTATTGAATATTTATTTATGAATTCCAGAATTCATTCAATTCCAGAATAATGTTCTAAAAATATACAGTGTATCCTAAATTTAGTTTAAATTAATGCATGAAAGTTGAAAATAGCAATGCTACGAGTATTTTAAAACCGAATTGTCCACGCTGAGTTTCTTGCTTTGCCAGGGTCTGTCAAAAGGGATTATACGATCGTGCAGCGTTGTTACTCACGCCTTAAAAGCTTCTTTGGTTTCCTGGTTCGCTTTATTAAATCTTAGTGTATTCGTTTCTGCTCCTGCTTTAATTATTTTGATATAAAATCACATTTTTAAAGACAGCAACTTACAATAACTAAGACTTAATTCTTTGTTTTGATTATATTTAATTTGGTTTGTTTATCTACTTAATGATGATCGAGATTTCTTTTTAAAAGTTGTATATACTAGCTTTAAACATCTACGAGGTACACAAGCGGTTTCAGTGCGGATTTGCCGACTCCGCGCACAACCTTTGAAATCTTCGCAGGTGCAGGTGTAGCAGGTTTCCACACGATGTTTCCGTCACCGTAAGTGCATCAGGTTAAATATACATTGTTTTCGCAAATTCGGAACACATTGGTATATGCTGGGATTCAACTGCACCTCCATAGGAAGGAACAGTCCACACCAATGAGCCACCGACATTCTCTATATCGTAAGTAGGTTTTAAAATTAAAGCTTCGTTAATTAATAGCAGTATACACTATCATAACATACTTATACATAATTGTTGTACTCACTTGAAACCTTTACTCTAGGTGAGTATTATTAAGTATTTATTTACATTAAATACTGTTTAACTTTTATTTTGCTAAACTGCTTCCATGTCAGCTGTGCTTGTCGTGGCAGTTTGTAATTAAGGCATCACTACTTGTTAGTATCGCTTACGTATGTATAATGTCAATGTAATAAGTGTATGTTTTGTAAACTGTCCTAAAATAAATAATAAATAATATTGTAAGTTTTCATCTTCGGAAATAAATAATTATTAAAGTGTATTGTTTTTCAATATATTGGAAATCGTTTTCAATATATTAAAAACAATACTTGATTTATAAACATTACGCTCACTGCATACATTACAATAATAATATAGTGCATTTTTTTAATCATACAAAAATTGTTAATTATCAAAATATTGCAATCAAAACAGATTAATGTTTTAAATATTGCCTATATTATGATGTGTATGTAATATATATATCTATTAAAATGTCATTAAATATGTATTATTATTTAGTGAGTTAAGCGTTCAGACATGCCTTTTACATGTATAATATTTTTGCTGTTTTAGCTGCAATCTTTGATCCATGTGATATTTTAGTTTAATGCCTAACGGTGGAAACAATAATTTTGTAAGTACGACTTTATCGAAGCAATTGTACTAAACATTAAGTTAGTTAAGTACTTAAAGTGTCTTAAACATTGTGTGCCAAGTTTATTGGAGTGTGGAATGCCTTTTAAAATAATTAACTGGGGGTTACCACATCTCTTAAACAGTGTTACAATAATTCTTCGTCTTTTTGGTGCAAAAAGGTGACTTATCATTATAAAATACTGCTTAAGAGATTGCGGTTACCCTCCTGGTTTCGATAAATAAACGTATTCCAAGAATTAATTCAAAGTGGTTTGTTTTAAATATGATATACACTCAATAGATTTCAATTTGGTAAATTAATAAACAAAAATAAACGTTCAGTATGGCAATTGTGTTTGAAAGTTTTTTTAATCAAAAGAAGATATCTTTTATTTTAAAAAATGTCTTGTGAATGGATGAAATCAGAGTTTTTTAATGACCAGACCAGACAATCATTTATTCAGAAAAGCAGTTTTGAGATGAGGATATATAATATTATTATATATTATAATATATTATATATATATATATAATATTATATATATATATATATTATATATACAGAAATATTTTTTTCTCTATATAATATTATGTTTGTACTTACAAAAAAGTGTATATAAGTATGTTTATCCGTGGTTTACTATCCATATTAGAGGCTAATGTTTAGTTTGAGACTAGATGGCGCTATGTGTCTGTAGATATTTATTTATTTATTACTCCACAGGGCAAGTACGTAATTAATTCAACCCATAGAGTTCTGCAGGGGACCAAAGGCTGCTAATTTTACATACTGGCAATCTTACCCACAAAGGCAATACTGATATAGTGAACTTAAACCTTGATTTTCACCGGGAAGCTCGCATTGATGAGGTTAGTGTTAACTTGTTTTCGTGAGGAATATTTATTTTATAATAGCGTCGGTGATTCAATGGTGTGGATCTTCCNTTACACACACTTCAAAAAAAATACTATATTTAAAAAGATTATGTTAGAGAATCAAGTCACTTATTGTTGTTAGAAACATTATTTTCAATAATCTCTTGAAAAGAGGAACTATTGAGTCTCCAGCTGAAATTTTCTCAATGAAATTGTTTATTTGCTAAAATATTTGAAATAAAGATAGCACATAATATTTAATGAGTAGGTTTTCAGCTTTTGCGCAGACAAGCAAATATTAAAACTACAGTCCGGGACAGTGGTAGTTTCATTTGGCTTTCACGAGTGTTTTTTACAGATCCAAAATTGAATAAAGACTTCGATTTTACCCATTTTTCAGCGGTATTATTTACAGTTAGCTTAATCGTTAGTTTACCCCCTATGATAAATATACCTTATATTAGTAAACAAAAAGTTTCATCAATTGCCGCCAGAAAAGATGAGCCTGAAACCAGACCCAAAAATCAGAGAATATTTAAGACATAAATTATAGTGCTATCTAGTAATAGATTAAGCAATTACTTATAGTTTTCTGAAATACTCGTAAATTGTTATATTTAACAATGTAAACATCAACATTATGAAACTGGTTTAAAAAAAAATTTATCCAACGTATCACGGACTTTGGGATATATCGATTTATCTTGTATATAAACGGATTCAAAATGTTCTTATTTCTATAAAACGATTGAAGTAGGTATTTGTTCGAATAGAACGTTTGCCAGAGGCACGAGTCGGTGTGAGTAGCGGGCGGCGGCGGGCGGGGGGCGGCGGGCGCGGGCGCAGTCCCGCCTTACTTTGAGTTGCCTTTTAGTTGTTAGTTTGAGTTGCTGGGCGCTCTCGCCCTCCCCCTTATAGTTTGTTTTGAATGATTTCCGTCGCGCGACGCGAGCATTAGCTAGCTCCCCGGCTAGTCCCGTAGCGACACGGCATGGCATCGCTAGTCCCGCACGCAGAGGCCCCCGCGGCCCCCACCCCCACAATGATGTTTCCCCCGTGTGCCCGAAGCCGGAGGAGACGCGCTCCCCCGCCAGCCCCGAGGCCGACGAGCCCGAGCCGACGCGCGCCGCAAGTCCACCTCCTGGAGCAAGACGTTCAACCTCAAGCGGCAGCTCTCCAAAGTCGATCTCAAGTTCAAGGGGCGTTCGCGGCGCCCGCCGAGGTGGACGACGTTGCGCAGGCCCCCTGCGAGCCGGAGGTGGCCGAGGAGGCCCGCGCGCAGGCCGGGCCCGAGCCCGGGGCGGGCCCGAGGCCCAGTCGTCCCCCGACAGCGCCGACGACGCGCCGACGCGCCCGCCTCCGACGTGTACGAGCGGATGCACCGCGAGCTGCAGGAGCGCTGGCAGGAGCGGGAGCCGGCGCGGCCGGACTCGCTGGCTGGGCCCGCGGGCCGGGCGTGGGCCCCGCCGCCCCGCCCCGGCCCGCGCGCCGCCGACCGCCGCCTGCTGTCGGTGCCCAACATCAAGTACAGTAGGCCCGAGCGCGACCGGAGACGCGCCCCGCAGCCCTCCTTCGCCGGGACGCTGATCCGCCGCTTCAGTAAGTACCGGCCCCGCTCACCTTCCGCATCACCGCTCCGGGCCCCACGGTAGCACTAGTCCGTCCCCCGTTACGTAGTACACACCGGTTTGGAATGGTACTGGTTTGGCGTTTTTTTACCCGCTCTAGGTAGTGACAGTTTTTATTAGGTAGACGGTATTCTAGTTCGGTAGAGGTGATGGTAGATAGTTTTTTTTTAACTAACTCGATTCGTGTTAAATAACAGATTTAAACGAGATTTAAGGAGTGTGCGACCAGGCGACGTGGGTCGCTCCGTAGCGGGGCGAGCGCGAGCGACCGCCTCGCCCCACCGCTTCAGCTTCTTGTGATATTTCGCTTGTTTTATTTTAATTTATATATAACCTTTATAAGTTTAAGTTATTAATATTATTATATAATATGTGTCCAACGGGCAACTAAATGCTATGTATTATATGACGAGCGCACGCGGCGTGTGCTATGCTGGCCCACTCATGTGTCTGTTTTTCTATTCCGAAGGACAAGGACTCATCCGACGAAGACTCTAACTGCCTAAAATATCTATTCGCCGACTTCCTCGGTAAATAACGACGTATCCGAATGCATCATTGACGTAGGTGATCTCTGTGTTGTCCGTTTGATAGTGCGCTAGCCGCGTAGCTGCACGCTTGTAGGTGGCTCGGGACGTCCCCCTCAGTCCTCTCCAGTCTCCTGCAGTCCCCTACTCACCGTCCCGTGTTCCCAGGGCGGGCCATCGCGCGCCTCTGCGACCCCCCGGCCGTCGAACCGCCGGCAGCGCCTACCCTAAGTACGCCTCTAGGTACGCCCACACTCAAATCAACTCAACTCACAGACTAACATGGGGAAACTAACCTACGCAACGGGCACCGCCTCGCGCCCGCTACCCTAGAGTCGTGCCCTGGTTTACGGTCAGGTATGGATGCCGAACTGTTGATAGTTTTACTAACGAGAGTTAATCGTGTATCAATAATTATTCAGGTCATTCTATCGATTCAGCAAAATATGGTAAACTTTAGTAAGTACTAGTAAAAGTATTGTTGGCAATTTTATCGATAATAATGATAATTTATATTTATATATATAAAAAATTGAAAGTGTTATAAAATTATTACTACTGTCAGCAATGAATTATTAAATTGACGATTCAAAAGTATCCGTAAAAGTTTTGTTTTGCATAAAGATATTTTGAGTTTTAATAAAGAAATACAATTTAGCATTACAATCGGAGTTCTTATGAGTTATTAAAATACAAGTCAGTCTTTCTTCTTTCTTTCTATCAACAGTTTAATGTACCAATAATTGGTGATACCAATTTTAATATTATCATCATCTATTTATAGAATTACACATTTTGTTCAATCGACAGTATTAATTGTATCGATCACGTTATTGATATTCGATTACCTACATCGTTACGGCATCACTACGTCCGAACCAGGGCCGGCGTCAGGCCAGGCGCGGGGCCCGCACAGAGATCACGTCCACTAACCGAGGGGTGTAGCGTTCGGTGCGCGGCAGGCGGTGGCACATGTGTGTGTTGTAGATGAACGGGCCGGGCGTCGGCGGGGGCGTCGGGGGCGGCGGGGCGGGGCGGTGCCGGCGGGGGCGGGGGCGGCGCCGGCGGCGGGGGCGGGGCGGGCGCGCGGTGCGGCGGTCGCGCTCGCAAGGTACCCGCAAACTGCACAAATGCCTCTCCACCGCGTCCGACGTGTACGCCGCGCCCCCCGCCCCGCAACACTCGTTGCTGACGACGCGCCAGTATTGCAGTTTTGGTAGTACAGTCACCTTGTCGACGACCTCACTAGGCATCGTCTACTGAAACAGTCGCAGTTTCCTCGCCTTTTTTATGTTCTTTTTTTCTACGTCTTGTCCGACGATTGGGCCGGTCGTTGCCTGCGAATTGCGAGAATCTTGCATACAGAATCGTTGATTTGACTAAAAACGCATTTGAAAGCAACCAATTGCTTTTGCATGATGCGAGCAGTGTACTATGCGATAGCTTTGTGCTAAAGAATTAATTTTTTTTTGATGATGTCAAAATAAAATGCTACACTGTTACTTGTCTGTCTTCTTAATTTCGAAATCAGGCTTCGACCAAACTTTATTAAAATATGTGTTCATATCGCATCTGCCTTAAAATAATGAATTTCATAGAAAATAATCATTGACATCTGAATAATTTTCGCTCTTTAGAAACATGGGCCCTCGTTGTTGGCGGGTCCTGGGCCCCAAGGGCAGAAGTTTCTCCTCGGCCGGACCTGTACTTTCTTCTCTATTTTTCTTTCAATTCTGTTTGGTTTCTCTTTCTGTTTTCCATTCTACACTCACTTTTACTTCCTTCATTACTGATACATTACTTACAACAGTTTATGAATTTGAAGATGCAAAAACTCATCATGTTTCACAGAACTTTACAATATTTGAATAGCTTCATAAAATGTATATAAAAATCTTCAAATTCACAACTCAAATGATATTAAAATTTGCCAATAGATTTTCAAAATTGTTAATAAAAAATTAGAACTAAATCATTGAGTAAACTTCACATAGTAGCCGTCCGCCCGGTGCGCCGGCGCGGCCGTGCCTTAGCGTTTTCATTTGCTGAGCATGTCAG
The DNA here is from genome assembly GCA_019425675.1 of Leucinodes orbonalis. Taxonomy (NCBI): domain Eukaryota; kingdom Metazoa; phylum Arthropoda; class Insecta; order Lepidoptera; family Crambidae; genus Leucinodes; species Leucinodes orbonalis. Next base: position 73,363 of record PQWD01000805.1, read on the forward strand.
TCACATTACACTATAATTTATTTGAACAATTTCCAATTTCAGATCGGAATCATTTAATAGGTAATCATTGGAATATACCACACGTTACTTTTGGTTACATTTTTGTTTTCCTAGTTGTTCAATCAAAGTAGTGTTTTCCTTTTGTTTCCGAAACAGACTTCTGGAATGAGATCCTCGTGTCTTTAAATGGTGTATCATGAATGTCCGTGTGGTGTGACAGTCGGCCCTTGCTGCACGCTGCAGCCGCGGCGCCCGGGGCCCGGCCGGATGTCCGGTCGGCATCCGGTCCTCAGTCGACCAAGGCGTCAATTCCGCTAATATACTTTAGGCGCACATTACATTACGTCACTTTAAATCCAACTGTAATTTGGCATTCCGGTACACATTTAATGGTAATGGCAATTGTATAGTAGTATGAATTGTCTAATGGTGTTACCAACGAAAATCTACCAGAAACAGAACGAAAGAGTGAATGTTGTTTTATGAAATGTAGGTACTATTCAGACTTTAGATGGACAATAAACTAACTACACGCACAATCTTCCACAAAACTCTGCCCATCATGTCGATTGAGCAGAATTTTTATCATAATCACGTCGCTCGCTACATGTCACAATGACATAGTAGTGTGCTCGTGCCTTTGAATTTGGAGCCTTTTAATGAGACGTTAAGGTGGAAATTGAAATGAACAATTTCATGTTATAAATATTACAATAACTATACGTGCAGCTCAGACATTGTTTGGTTGACGTTACTTCGTGATTGTGCACATAGTTTATAGTTTATCTAAGATCGAGACACAATAGAGATAAAAGTTAAAATTAAATTTAGCGGAATCGAAGCCCTGTCCGATCCGGCCGGCGGCGGCGGGGCGCCGGGCGCCCGCACTCTCATAGACCTCTTGCAGAACGTGCTTGTAACATATTGTGGTTTTATTTGTCGGTACAGAACCAACTATTCCGCAGTCTCTCGCATCTATGGAGTACTTACACATTATGCAACCCAATGGTATCCGAACATTGCATCGATATTTTACTTTTCTTACAGTTTTCTTTTTTTGGAATTATTTTGATAGCTTGAAGGGGCTCAGCCCGCACACCTCACGTAGTGTCCGTTAATCGAGATTGTGGCTGTGACTGTTTTCTAATTCCTTCTCACACGACACTTCGATTGCACCGTGTTAAAGTTCAAGTGGCATGACATAGATTACTTAAAAGGTGACTTACTACTCAAAACTATGTATTTTATAACCTATCACTTATTCAGTGTTGCGTATACGAGCCGGTTGTATGTTACATGTGCATAATATATTATACTCGAGGCTTGCATACTGTCTGACACATGATCTGTATTTATCATTTATGTTGTTTCCTATATCTTTATAACTGGATCTGTCACGAGCAATGTTTACGTTTATTTGCCTTGTCCGCAACATCGCTGTCCGCCTACGGACGACGTCTCCCTCACATTTCTTACCTGTTGTTCAACCTGTTAAGTACTGTTGTTTTTCTTTCTAGCTCGACCACAAAGCAAAAAGTTTCTATGGCTCGTTATTGGCTGCCTCTATATTCGGCTGTCATTGTCTATGTATGCTTACGGTATTACTAACAGTAGTGCATGTGTGTTTGTCTGTCCGTCCACTGCGCTTACGTAGGTATTGGAGCCGCGAGTAGAGGCATGCGGCGACGCCCCCTCCCTCCGCCACATTACTTGATTTGCACAAAAACAACATCGGATCATTGAATTGGCTGCTTCCAAACGCCGTGTCCATACCGTAGAGCTGTTTATGTGCTGCGCCTATGTTAATTGGAAACCAAAGAGGTGACGGGTGTTTTGGCCGGGCTTGTAAATTTCAGTAACGCTACCTAATAAGTCAAAGCACCTAACCATCTAACCTAAAATGTGGAATTAACTAGTTTAACTAAATTAAACCTTATACCGTTGTGTAATAAGCTGAGATTGGACGGGCATGCAACTTCTCAGTCACAGCAGCATGGTAATCTCCTCGGTCGCTCCCACGGCACTGACTTGCTGCACCAATGCTAATGATTTCAGCTAATTCCACAACCGCACTGAAACACTGACTTCGTGAGCTACTGCTACAATTAGTTTGCCACTCTATCTACCGTAGTCATAGATTATAACCATTGGTGATGGTTTAACTTTCATTTGATTTCACTGTTTTTGTTTGAACATTTCAAGGGCTTGTTTCAACCGAATCGAAAATTATAGGTAGTTTCTCACGGCCGTGCTTGGCCGATTTAGCAATAGATTTAGATAAGCCTTAAAATATAAGTACTGAGTCACGGAGCAATGTTTAGTTGGAACACTTTTGCTTTATATTAACGTCAAGATATTTTCAAATGTCTTTAGTGCCGTAGTATTATTGACTTTTTAGAATTATGACCAAACCAATAAAATATTTAATTTGCTTCTTTGCTCTATGGAAAGAAAATGTTAGTAGATTTAATAACAAATAATTATCGTATGAATCCACAGAAGTGTGAAAGTCCATACAAAGTTTGGACAGATAGATAATGCTTTAATGCACACTAGTGAGACATAATGCAGACATAGTACAATAGATATAGCTGCAATTAGACTTATAGTGCGGAGATGTAGCCCCTTACGGTCCCAGCATCCTACTTTTGACACCCAATCTAACCTCACCTGTTCGTGGATATTCAGTCGAAGATCGACCGAGACTGATGACCCGACACACATTAGTCCAGTACCGTAGGCCACGATTCCATAACTCTCAGTGATTAAAGTCATTTGAGGAAGTCAATAGACATTATAGGCGTCGTTGGGGTTGCCAGATAATGGTCGGGCAAACTTTCTTTAAAATTCAAACTTTATTTTCTTCATAAAATTCAAACATTGTTTGACATAAACCAAATTAAAAGACCGGACTTCTTCCGGACGTTTCTAAAGCCAGAGAACAGCCAGCTGGGTACCAAAAATTCTAACCGGACAGGCACTCAAAAGGCCTAATTTGTCCGGCTTTATCTGATCGCCTGGTAATAGTAGTAATCCTAGCCGCAGTAGTAGCAATTATACCTGGTAACAGTCTGCGTTCGCCACCAAATTCGGAAAAAAATAGATTTTTCAAAAGTGTACACGCGAGTTGTACACTGTAAATTTAATCCGGACAGGCAATCATTTGAAAAAGCCTATATCCGGCTTTATCCAGACACCTGGCAACCCTAGCTATAGTAGTAGCTTTAGATAGTAAAATGAAAGCAATATCTGGCAACATCGCCATTTAAAGAGTTCCAAAAGGGGTAGTTAGCATAGAGTTGAAGCAAGCCCTTGTCATCCGTCACCAATGGTGAGGATGGATGGGTGCGCGGGGTAACCTGCTTCTGTCGGCGGCAGACAAGCTGGACAGCTCGTTCTCCCGCTCGCGCTCCAGCAGCATGTCCAGCTTGGAGAACATCTCGCAAGAGGGCGTCCAGTGCCTCGCCTTCGCCGACAGCTATACTAAGAAGTCGGGTAAGTTTTGACGCCAATTATATCAACATATATTAATTAATGAATAAGAATTAAAATTAAGGTGTAAAATCAGGAATTAATAGTCAGAATAGATAATGAATAGAATAGATGTGGTGTGTTACTGCATAAAGGCAGTAGTGTAAGAGAAGTATTAGTGTCAGAGAAGTTACAAGTGGTAATTAGTTTGGAAGACTAGAATAAATTGACGGGTAATTTGTTGAAAATTCCCTCGACAATTGAAAGAGCCCTCTTCCACGGTTGGACAATGTGTTATCCTCAAAGGTTATCGTGAAAAAATAAAAAAAATCTATTTAGGAGTGTTGTCCCAAACGAATCTTTGGCCACTGCTGATTAGTATGCAAGCTCATAGTCATAATCCGTTGTAACGCCAAAATTGGATCCGACTTCTACTAACCAATGTGTTAAACCAGTGCACCGTATAATACCAACTGAATCATTATAATGTAGAATTGGTTAAGGGTCTCAATTAGTTTTCCTATGTTATGTTGAGGTTTTCCATTGTTTGACGTATGTCCAGACCCGACGGCGCTGATGCCCACCCTGTGGATCGGCACGACCACGGGCTCGGTGCTCACCATGACGCTGAACCTGCCTGAAGCTGACCAGCGTCAATCACAGCCCGTTGTCATATCTACCACTGGTAATAGTATTTTCCTCATTATAGATCTTTATACGATGTTTTGACGCCTCTCTGACTTCAGTCCCAACAGAACAATTCGAACATTTTTTTGAATTCATTCTTAGCTGAACCAGTCAAACTTTTTTGAGTTCAAATTGACTGTCTTCAAATTTTAATAAGTTATATCTAAGTTAAAGCTGGTTTGGTTTTTGTAAGAATAGCTTCGATAAATGAAAATGTAATTGGTTTTTTTACAATCTGTGTAGTTAAATATCTTCAACTTATTTTTATTTAACTTAGTTGGAATATATAGGCTTATAGTCGAAATTATCGTCTATTTTGTTTTGATAGGTACTAAATCAATCTAAATGTATAATATTTCACTAATCGGTTCGTATTCTGTGATAATAGGTCTTTATTGTTTGCAGGAGGACCCATATTTAGGTTAAAAGGTTCAATTTTGACGATGTCGTTTCTGGACTGCAACGGTGCTTTGATTCCCTACTCGTACGAAAGTTGGAAGGACGATAGTAGAGACGTAAGTATACACCGCTTAATAAATATTTATATATTGATAATAATGACTAAAATTATTTACTGCAACAACTTTCATAGTCATTTTCTGTCAGTGATTATAAAACTGATTGGGTATCTATTTTGGGGAACCGTGTTCAGCAATTGTGCTGTCGATATATAGGATTAGACAGCGAAACCGGTAATGATCCGACAATCTTCAATGTAAAACGTAAATTAGTTAGGAATTAATAAGTAAGATCTTTGCCCTATTTTATCCTCCCCTATTTTCTCGATACAAAACTTTACAAAAGAGAGTTTTGTAAAGGACATAATGGTAGCAGCAAATGTCCAGTGAATACTGCCTGGTATATCCTTTGAAATACAAGCAAACCATTGTATTTTGCCATAGAATGAAGCATTTCTTTTTTTACCTTCATCGAGGGAAATTTGTGTAGGGTTGGACGCTATGAACATTCTAGCAGACTCGTTAAATCGCAACTGTCTTGTTTCCCATTAACTTCTCAGTGATAAAGCATGTCCAGTAACGTGTGGTTTATGTACCATATAAAAAGGCGCAGGCCCGTGAGCGGCGTGAGCGTACGCCCACCAAGCAAGGCTCAGGCAGCCGCATGAGCCCCACTCCTGGGGGAGACGCAGCAGCCGGTGACCGTCAGTTTGTGGTGCTGGCTTCTGAGAAGCAAGCGAGGGTGGTGGCATTGCCAAGTCAGAACTGCGTCTACCGACAGCAGATAGTCGACACTGATTTTGTAGTCAAGACTGAGATTGTCAGTCTCAAAGGTATGGTGACAATCGTGATAGATGTAAAAATATAAAAAAAAAACATTAAAATAAAAGTATTTTAATGTTTTTTTTTATATTTTAATACTGTTGTTTTTTTCAATTCATCGTTGAATCTAATTTGAAATTTAACTTCCTTCTTGTGTATTATAAAAAAACAAGATCCTTGTTAAAGGTACTACTACTAAAGTAATATATTTGCCAGCAGTGACCGTTATTTACTGTCTGCTTGTAAGATTGGGTATTCTGGGACCGTTTGGGGATCAAAATATGACTTGATCAATTAATCTGAAGAGATATCTACAATTTTAAAAATAGCAGTCATATAATTAACACAACATCTAAGAAATATAATTTGGGAGTCATTGAGTTTACACAACATTGTCAAACGCTTTAACTATTTCCTAAAAATATTGATTTGAAATATCATTGAGTTTAAATCTACTGAAATTGGAAAGTTTTGAGTTACTTCTTTACTAAGCTTTTATGTTAAGTCTGGAATATTAAAAAGCAAGCTTGATTACAGCTTGAAAATATTATTATTATCTATCTTTAACTACGCATAATCTCTTTGTAACTTTTAACATTGTAGTGCTTTCCTAGTCTTGCTCCGAGTCCTGCTTAGTATTCTCTTCGCTTCTTCCAGATAGTGTGTGTCTCGTCAATTACCTGTCGACCGGCCACTGGTCGGTACGGATGCCTCGTTGCGGCCGCCGTGCACGTTGACTTTCTCCTTCTCAGAGCTTAGGTGAGTCTCCTTTCATCTTACTCTGTTCTCTTTCCACGATTTCATGAATTGTTTGAAAGCCGCGGACATCCGGCACGGCCGGAATCTCACGATAGTCGTCCGTGACTCACGATCACTGTTAGACGAATCTATGCACCAACGAAGGCACTAAATGATAAACAGCTTTTTTTAATCAATTTTTAAGCTTTGCTTTTTATATCGTATGAGTAGCTGTGGTTGATGTGACGATGTCGTTTTGGTCTCGTGTCATCGACATTGAAGACCATTTTTTTCAGTCATTCGCTATTTTATATTTGGGAGCCTAAACATCCTGTACTTTACAATCGATGTTAGAAATGTTAACTTGTTTGGTGCAGCACGACCCTTTAGAGTTTACATCGCATCTCATTTTATATACTTTTATACTTTCCCTCGATTTAGTGGGCGCATCGTGCTGTGCCAAACGGACGGTGTCATCTTCTACTTAACGTGTTGAAGCACTCTGCTACTAGAGGCTACCGTGCTATTTCGATCACATTGTAGACAAAATTTTTGCAACTCTTCAAGCACCACGTGCTTCCGATATTTGGCACTCTATCTATTTTTCAGAAAATTGGACGTTCCCGACACCACGACACACTTGAACAACATCGCTTGAAATTGAACTTGATACACCGTTTACTTTCTAACAATGTTCTATTTTTATGGTGCTAGATGAATGAGTTCCTATGTACATACACTTGACCCTTTTAGACACTGGATATGTTGGATGCCCGTCACCGAATGAGCCGACGGTAGTTCCCTTATCGCGTCTGGTGCTGGGCGCCCCGGTCTTCGGGGGTAGACTTGGCATGGTAGCTTCAAGTCTACAAGAATTTGATAAGTGCGAAGCCCATGCCGAGTATACTCCCTCCCAAAGGCCGGGGCTCCGCAGCCACGCGACCGCCTACTGACGCTCTCTGTGTTCCTGGTAGCTTCCAGACACAGTCCAAACAGAGGGGTATCGTAGACCCAATGCTCTCCATATGGGGCCAACAGCTCATTGTTAACGAGGACACAGACCAGTAAGTCAAGTCCATACGATGACATGCGTTAGCCATGTACCGTCACTGTATGTGGAGTCGCTCTCTCCGGCCTCTGCTGCGCTCCTTAGACTTGATCATGTTCCACAGCTTCCCCCTGTGTGTACCCGCACCGACACCTCCAAGGAGGAGACACATTTGCATTACTTGACTCTTGTTTCATTTAATATTATATTTGGATTTGGAAAGATTCGAATGGTAATGTTTAAAGACTTTTTGTAAATTACTCCCCTAACTTACTACTATACTTACTAACACTAACACGGCGACATAATTTTGTGTAGGACCTTTTTTAGTAATAATTAAAGTAAAAATATCTTACATATACCTGGGTACTTAAATACTATCGTTTAATTTTGCTCTGTATCAAAGTACTAAAAGGCTAAAAAGGTAGATAAAAATATATATGCATAATTATAATACTTAATGAACCCCAAAGTATTTTTAATTTGAGTTTCATTGAGCTTTACCGTGCAACTTTCGTCGTTAATCATGACTCAAGACCATTGCAAATGTGCCCCCTCCCGCCCCCGCTGCCTGCCACTCTGCTTGTCATCCCCCCCCCTCCCCTCGACTACTCCACCACACCCACACCAGCGTCACTACACACGCACACTTTACTGTCAAACATGGACACAAGGTCTACCTACTACTGACTTATTTCACTCTACGCTTCTCTCTTGCTGAATCTATATCTGCTGTGTATTACCGAATGTTTGCTTACAGCATGGCGCTTACTCCAGGCTCGTTGGCTCTGGGTGTCTTTTAACAGTTTCCTATCATTGTTTAGTCGACTGAGTTTAGACTCCAGTCCCGTTTACGTTCATAGTAAATGTTAGTGCTTACATGTTAGACGTTAATTTTGTCCAATAGTATTCATTGAAGGAACCAAGGATTGCCAAAGGTGAGATGATTCATATAACGATCACTATTAGATACATTTTCCTCTGACACTAAACTCTCTTATTCTTCGTCTATGATACTCTGAACTTTGATCTTAAATCTTCTCTTCAAATACAGATTGAATATGACAACTTGAACTCGTAACTTGCAAGCCGTGGCAGCCATTTTGAGTGCTGCGTGTAAAGTCTCTGTGTAGTTTAGTTGAGCGTAATGGTATGGGACGATGGTGACCGAAGCGATGTTGCAGGACGGCGCGGACGTTCTGCTTCAGCAACCGAGGCCACGGGCTGTACCTCGCCTCGCCCAGCGAGATACAAAAGTTCACGATCGACGCTGAATTTTGGTGAGAATACTAATTCACATCCCATTATTTGGTGGGGGGCAAAGGGGTCATACTGTTCACCTAATTTTCACTTATAACTCTGAAGGCGCAACGACTACGTTGCGGACCTTTAAAAGGGAAGAGGGAAAATTGGGGAAGGAGTTTTTGAGTATCCGTTAAAATTGGTAATATAATACAAGGCCACGATGATTGCCCTTTCATTTGCCATCATGAGGTTGCGGAAACCGCACGAAGATGCGACAGTTTGGGCAGGCTATTAGGTGTTCCATTGTCTGAGGGACACTACAATCACACGGATTACTTCTGGAATTTCCTTATCTCACCCGATTTTCTACCTCCGTGGTCATTGGGCCAGCGTCGTGGGTAACGGCCTTATTTTCCAATAGCTTTGCTGTACGGAAGACCTGTGCTCTGCAGTGGACCATAAACGCTAATAATGATGATGAGGACCCGGTTTGCACTTCACCAGCCATCACCCGCCGTAATCTATGCAGGTTTCCAGATATGTATTTTAACTATTGATCTGTGGTTACAGTCAGCAGTTGAACGAGATGCTGGGTGAGCTGTTCCTGCCGCGAGACATGCCCGAGCCTCCCAAGGAGAGCTTCTTCCGGGGACTCTTTGGTGGAGGTGCGCGCCCTCTGGACCGAGAGGAACTCTGTAAGTATATTAACTACTGCTTCTATGCTGACGTAGTTTTAACATTTCAAGAGAATGAATGAAGAACGATTGACGAAAGTGTAGAAGACGAGTGTGAAAAGTGTTGAAATGGGTAAAATCTGAACGGAAGTTTCGATACTAAATTGGGAACGACTTGAAAAAAGCCTGGTCGCGTACCACCCGTTTAGGAGTACCCTAACTCGAAGAACATGTATAAAGGGAATAATGAAAGGCGACAAAGCGAAAAAAGTATGTAAAGATCGTAGCGAGTGGAATGAAGTGGTCTCTGCCTACACCTACGGGAAAGAGACATGGTTCTTTATTAATGACAGAAACTATCTCTATCAAAATTACTTTTATAGATTATTTTAATAATTCCTTCGTAACGTAAAGGCAACTATGGTTATAGTTGCCTCTTATCGAGAGGGCTGAGGTTCAAATCCCGCCACGTACCAATGTGTTTTCGAATTTTCGAAATTATATGAGTATTATGTACGTTATCCGACGCTCTTACGGTGAAGGAAAACATTGTGAGGAAACCTACGTACGCCTGCGAAGAGATTCAAAGGTTGTGCGTGAAGTCGTCCAACCCGCACTGGCCCCGCGTGGACGATAAAGGCCTAAACACCCTATATGGATAGGCTCGTGCCCCTCGGTGGGGACATTTAATGAGCTGGTGATGAATGGTGTGAAGGTGATACATAGCGTGTGTTGTGGCAGTCGGCGAGGGTAGCGGCAAGGCGTCCCGCGCGGTGGCCCGGCACGTGTCGGGCGAGGGCGTGGCCCCGGTGCAGGCGCGGGCCTCGGCGGCCACGAGCGAGGTGGCCCGGGCCCACCAGCTGGTGCTGGAGCGCGGCGACAAGCTGTCGCAGCTGGAGGACCGCACCGAGCGGATGCACGCGCACGCGCACGAGTTCAGCTCCTCGGCGCACCAGCTTATGCTCAAGTACAAGGTCGGTTAACACGATCTAATTACATCCTTTGGTTTATTCTCGATCGTCTCCACTGGGGACGTGTGGGAAATAAAGAGTTTCCAACTGGGGAAGATAGGAACTGTTCTTTTCCTTCTCGTTCCTTTATATACTAAAGGGTTAATTGTCCAAATGCTAATACAATGGCTAATTCCACAAATCCCTCATATTATATATAACATTAATGCTTGATGACACAGACATCCGAATATACAATTAGACTAGACAAGCCGCCAAGTTTATAGGCAGTTCCAGTGTCGCAATTTCCTTTCGGTTCTTACCTGTGAAAAGTTATTATATTTCTTGGTAAATTTACTGATTCATTGCGATGATGGCATGTTACAATTGCACAGGATGGCATTTTGGGAAAAAACGGTAATTTCTTCTAATATTCGTGCGTCCTGACTCGTCTCACAGAGCGTAAACTGGCAGCCAGTGTATGCTCATTGAGCTTACATTCGTCGCACTTAAAAACGCGGCTTGCCCCATCTCCTGTATTGGGAAATCTGTGCTTGATGACCAAGCCTATTGCACACACTAATTTTACACTGGGGTGATCTAAGATTGTTGCATAAGACTTAAGTGAATTATCATTTATTATTCTTGACAGTATCCACCTTTGGACTGTTCCATAATACAATAGCTTACAAAACATTACCAGGACACCGTTTACGATAAATAATGTTGAAATTAGCCGTTGTATTAAGTTAAGATCGATTTGAACAATGAACTCTCGGTCAATAACGGGACGAGCGAGAAAAGTTCCAATCGTCTCCAGTGGAGACAACGTGGTAGACACGATCGGGAATAAACGATGACTTACTAAAAGTATGCTTACAAATGTTTATCTATCTACTATTTAAAGTTTAAAGACCAAATAAAAAAATATATTTGCTGGAGTTTGTCTCCAACGCTACAAACGTTTAATTTGATTTTCTTTTCGTTTATGGCGATTATGGCAAGACTTAGCCTTCATAATGGTTTAGGCCTCGAGTCCAAGTTATCACAGGCGGCAAAGATAATGTTGTTGACCAAATTTTAAAGCTTATTATTCTCAATAAAGTGCTCTAGGACAAATTAAATGCCTTTAGTTATTAATTTAATAATCATATGTGGCACATAGTGTCGACAATACCTATTTGCACTGACAAACATGTATTTTTCCGCAGGACAAGAAGTGGTACCAGCTGTGAGGGGGTCCCTCGCACCCCGCGCGCCTCCTGTATAAAGTATTAAGTGGTTAAACGATAAAAACGATACTTATAAAGATTGGAAATTTAAGCATCGGATGACAATAATTTTTGTTACTCTACTCGCCGGTGGTTTGTTTTCGCTTCGGGCGCCGCAGCCGCGCGGCCCCTCCAGCCCACCACCTCGTTCTTCATTGTTGACGTGATGCAGTTGGTTTATGTATTTCTCGATTTAATGGAAAAACTGTATAGTTGTAGATAATAATGTAACTATTAGTAAGATAATGGCGTAATATTCTATCGGATGTGACATCATAGATCATACCTACGTTTTTAAATTTCCACACAAGTCAAACTTTGACGGTCGACGCACCGACAGAGGGCGCGGCTATCGTTGTCTGGTACTTCCTCGCCTCGCCTTACTTAGCTTGGATTTTATACTCTACTATAGAGATGCTAGTTCTGTTTAATTGTACGTATACTTAGTTAGCGTATGGATAACCTCCGCTGTATATTATATCGGATGCCAAAGGATTGTACCTACTGTTTTAACGCTGTCTTATAAATACCTACCCTCATACACTTGTTACGAGATTTATATTCATATTTTATTTAGATTTTTAAAAACACGTACGTTAAAGTTCCGTTGTTGTCGGCCAGTGAGACTCACATAGGTCGATATTACTAGTACAATGGGCGCTGCATTTTAACCAGATTATTTTGTTATAAAGTACAATGACTAGAGAAATGGATATTTTCGTATGGAAGTTTAGCGGTTTATAACGCGTGGCGCAGCGCCAGCGACCGGGCATATCACTCTATATCAGTAGCGGGTACTCTGGGCGCCTCGGGCTCTACGTCTGCGCAGGTACTCTAACTAATCACTATATCACTGTAAGATAAAGTAGATTTTTCATTTGGAAGTCACCGTACGTTAAGATTCCACTCGACCGTTCGTCCCATTGGCATTGTGGCATACCACTGCGTAGGCGACTGCTAGCATCCAACGTTTACTTAATGTTTATATTTAAAAGAGGTTTACGCAGAAAGTATTGTTGTTTGTAATTAAATAACATAGTTTATCAAATATTTATTTAGATGGTCGTTCTGCCCCAGCGCGCGAGGCGTCGCTCTCGGTCGCGTCCTTTGTTGTCGTTCGTGTTTATGTTTTTGTAATGAGAGATTCTAAATAGTAGATAGTAGTTGTCGCGAGCGGGAGCGATGTGTCACGGCGGCCGCGGCAATGGCCGCCTCCCTCTTCACACGCTGACGATTCATTTGGAAATTATGGGACTAAATTAATAATAAGAATTGTAAATAAATAATAAAACTTGTGGCAAATTATTACTTGTTAATCTGTAATAATCGTAGTTCATTTCAACATTATTTTGTATGGATTAGACGACTGTCTCTTTTTTAATCGTTCGGAAATGAGGAAATCATTAACACTATTACTATACATATTGTATATAAAGGATGCTGTTGAATTATATTGATTATTTAGTTTGGTAGATGATTATAGTCATTATATATAAATAAAAATTATGAAAATAAAATTATATCAAAATATTATTTATGAAGTTTTATTCACATCCAACACGCATCTCAATCAATAAGTCGATAAGATATGTACTTCCTATGAGGCAAGCCATATTTTAAAAAGTAGCTTCAATGTACATATATTATACCAGGATGGATTTAAGTGGTCCAGATTTTATTTTTAGTACGCCGGGTAATAAAAGTCATGTTGTCAAATGCTTAGAGAAACAGTAAGCTAACTTGAAGCCGACGACCCATTTGGTGTTGCGGTTGAGAAGTCTACTGCAATGCCAAGGGTTCCGGGTTCGATCCCCGGGCAGTACAAACATTTATGTGCATGAACATGTCCGATTGAAATGGTCTGGGTGTTTTCTATGTATAATATGTATGTTTTTACAAAAAAAAGTATATAAGTATGTTTATCCGTTGTTTAGTACCCATAATACAGGCTTCACGCTTAACTTGGGTCTATATGGCGCTGCGTGAATGTCAGTGGATATTTATTTATTTCGAAGCACAATCTCACTAAGTGTCCGCGGTGAAAGTCTGCCCATCGCCATAATCGGGCAGAATTTTCATTCATAATCACGTCGCTCGCTTCATGTCATAATTACATCACAAAGTGTGGTCGTGCTTTTAATTTTATACTCTTTCTATGACGTGCGGTCAAATTAAAATAATTTTACGTTCTAAATATAACAAGATCTAAGAGCGTCGGTGGCTCAGTGGTGTAGACTGCCGCCTTCCTACCGGGAGGGCTGAGGTTCAAAGCCCGACACGTACCAATGTATTTTCGAATTTTCGAAAATATATATACGTTATCCGACGCTCTTACGGTGAAGGAAAACATCGTGAGGAAATCTTCATGCACGCCTGCGAAGAGATTCGAAGGTTGTGTGTGAAGTCGTCCAATCCGCACTGACACGCGTGGACGACTAAGGCCTAATCACCCTATACGGGTAGGCGCGTGCCCCTCGGGGACGTTTAATGAGCTGAACAATAACTGTACGTACGTATGTCATGCGACTCGAACATTTTATGGTTGACGTTTCTTCGTCAGTATGCATCTAGTTATTTTGTTTATCTAAGGTTAAATGACTTCAATTTGATCATCATCAGCCTGTAACGTTCCTCTGCAGGGCACTATTCTTCCAAGACATCACATTCCCTGGGGCCCTAAGGCCTGCCTGCGTGCCTCAAGCGGATTCATGGGTCTACACACCACTACCATCCTACATTGTAACAATGACATTCTGTATATCTAAACCGTTTCGGAAACCGAATTGTATTATACTCCTTTATGGGTCTTTGGTGAGGAGCATTTTAGAATACTGTTCCAGTGTTTGGTCACCTATTCATGGTATTCACTTAGGATCGAATCAATCCAACGTCGCTTTTTGAGAGTTCTGTTCTAGATGTGGCTTAAGGCGAAAATTGCCTGAATATAATGACCGCCTTAAGACATTCTCACTGACGAGTCTCCAGAAAAGAAGCCAAAATACCGATTTAACAATTTTGTATAAAGTCGTTCACGGACACTTTTGCGAACAACTTGTAAACCAAATAGACATCAAGGTACCTATTCGCTCAGTACGCATCTCTCAATTATTTGGTGTGCCAGGAACCAACAACAATGTGGCCAAAAATTCCCCTTTATTAAGGATGATGCGATTCTATAATAACACTGGTCTACAAAATGTAACTTTTTGTGTGCCTTTCAAATGAACACTTTATTTTTATATTACTTTAAGGTTACTGAATAGAAAAATAAGATATGTTTTTTAATTAGCTTATTTGAGGTCCGATAAAGATTCCTTCTTTAATTTTGGCGTCGCTTATACGTGGAAATTTACTTCGCAGGTATTTGAATGCTGGTCCATCCTTGTTGAGAGCCTTCACAAAGTTTTTCATTAGTCCCAAATTGATATGTAAAGGTGGCAAAAGATTTTTTTGGGAATGAACTAGAGGAAGGTGCTTGACTCACGATTTGTCTTGGTTTTTAATTTTAATTCCATAATAATGGAAGTAAGCAGTTTCAAAACGTAGTGTTATTGAGTATCTTTGGTTAGTAAGGGTCACCTTACCACAAATGTAGCAAATATTGTCTGCACTTAACACATTTCCGCGACATAACGAAAACTGTAGATTTTTCACTAAAAATGTAATAAAAACGGTAACAATTTCACGTTTTAACTGTTGAACAAAACACAGTCAGCGTTAAACGCAACAAACAAATGTGAAATAATAAAAAATCCGCGGGACATCACTAAATATTTTGAGTTATCATCATTATTGTGATATGTATGTCGCGCTCCTCGCTATTATATTTATATGGCATAAATGCACAATAAGAGCTAACTAGAATTTTAACTGGTATATTTATGTTCAGCGAGTGTAATACAATCAATTTAGTATATTTTCATGTAAAAGGCAATTTTGATGTAGACCAGTGTAATCATTGCTCTCACACTGACATCTTTAACTGTTCATTATGTTCATTTAAAAAATCTATTGTGTAAGTGGAATTCATGTCAATCATTTTTCGCTGTTCCGTTCATCTTTGCATGTTTGCTATTATTTGTTAAAAATGCTGTGTACAATCTATAATTGGGATATACATTTAAAAAGTTATGTCTTATGCTGTATTACGGATGATTTAGTTTATATTCTGTTTTTGTACCTTATAAAATAAAATAATTAAAGGTAGATACGCCACCCGTGCCTCAAAAACGTACCGCCGAAGAGAGTACAGTTTGTACTCTTTTGTTTGGGTAAATGTGTTCGAAATTTGAAATATGTGTATGAGTGCTGTCACTGCATTCGGAACACTTTTTCGATTGTTTTGTGAGCATATCACGAATCTATACTTTTTACATCATTGGCTACATAGTGACTCTACGAATAGAGTACGATCGTCAACATGGCTGCAATTGACAGAAACCGGTATAAATCAAACACAAATATATTGAGCAACTTTTTTAATAAAAACTTTTTAACTATGATATAATATGAATACATTAAGAGCATTTATATGTCGGGCGATTTGGGGCGGCGGGCGCGCCCTGGGGCTGAAGGCACACTTCTCGTTGACGCGGGCGCCGGCGTTTGACACTTACTGCCGCGAGTGATCTAGTCAGGGTCCTTCTAAAAAAGACCATATCCGTCCTCAAAGGACCATATACATCACCAAAGGACCATATTCGTCCTCAAAGGACAGATTATTGGGATTATGACTGACAGATTAAGTGAGCTGATATTACGATAAATCAAACTATATGAGATCTTAAAACAACGTCACAATTTACGAATCAATTTAATATCGATTACATTATTTGTAACCTTACCGCCATGTCATAAAACAGTATTACTATAATGATACGTCAGCGTTGATGTCCTAGAAAAGGCGAAGTAATATTATTGTAATACTGTTTATGCAATGGCGTTAGACCCACTCCAGAAACTAAATTGCGAATCATTTCCTCCGTTTAAAACTGTTCGATAATAATACCATCATCAGCAATTATGAATCAGTCATCACTCCATTTACCATTAAGTTTATTCTTTACACTTGTTATGTTGGTCATATTAATATGAACTGGGGCCCCTTTTAAAAAGGCTCTGCTTGCGGACCCTCGCGGCTGTGTCGGCTGGCGTACCGCGTATTGACAAAGACAATGCTACCACTTAAACACTTCTCAGACGACAGCACGTACTTCGTCGGACGCCTGCGACTGCAAATTTAAGATTTAAGTTACTTTGGAAACAATTTGATTTATTTTCGGGGAAAGATTGCTTCACGTTTGAAACCGACGATAAACATTTAATCAGAGTAGGTTTAGTCTTGATCGGCGCAGTGCTTATGCTTTGCCCGCTAATTAAATTTTCCGTCCTGTCGTATAAGAAACGTCTAATACGCCGTTCTACCACATATTAGTATATAATAACATTTAAAATGTTCAAATTAAAATGACCGACACGCGAATTATATCAGTTATCTAAAATAGGGTCCAAGGTCTTGGTTTAAATTTTACTAGTTACCTTAACTCGGCACCTAAATCCTCATTATCTTCAGCTCATTATACGTCCCCACCGAGAGGAACAAGCCTAGCCGTAAAGAGTGTTAAGGCCTTAGTCGGGCCTAGTGCGAATTGGCAACCTTAACGCACAACCATTGAATATTTTCGTAGGCGTGCGCAGGTATCCTCGCGACGTTTTCCTTTACTGTAAGAGCGTCAGATAAACGCACATATAATTTAAAAAGACATCGGTACTTGGAGGGGTTTGAACCTGCACCATCCAGATAGGATGGTAACATTCTACACCAATAAGCCACCAACGCTCATACGTATATCCTAATATGCGGTAGATGGCGCTGGTTACGATCGCCATTTTGTTCACATTAACAAACAATAAAAGCGCCCGCTCTGTAAATGCCATCCCCATCACAATCGGATCACTATAAACATATTGCGTTGTCTAGATTACGTTAACGAAAACTACACAATGAATAAACCTAATTGTATCGTTGAACATAACCGTGTTGCCAAACAAACTTACTTTATTGCTTGTTCCAAACAATAGTAATAAAAAGAAGGGAGTAACAGTTCATAATATTGTACCACGACATACTATGTACTTAAACTATTAAAAAAACCGCCAGAACCTAAACCATATTCGCGAGATTAAAATAATATGTATTCCACAATCACATAGGCATGGCATATATATTATGCATAGGCATTCATATGTGGCACTGGGTACTTGTACTTGGAAAGCAAGAATTTAGACAGAATGTTTCGTTCGCCAAGTCTGCTTGATATTCGTTACCATACAAAAAGGTAGAAAAGTGTAAAAAGCATGTCTGACGGCGCCGTCGTTCGCTCCGAACAGCGTAAAGAATCACAAATTGTATCACACGACCGGTAAACGCTTGTATAATTCGCTACTACAACACTAGTTAAAACCAACACTGTTAACCCTAAATTGGACAATGGGAATAGAGGTCCATCATTTTGAATCTTATTCCTTCGACATACAGGTGAAATTAAATATATCAATGAAAATAATAGAAGTGATACATCCGATCAAGGGTTAACATTATAGCAAAGGTAACGGTCAGGGTATTTACAAAGATTTAAGGTTATTATAAAATATATCAGCGAATAAGAAATGTAGTACGAATTTTTGCTAACAAAATTTTAAATTTAAGATCTGTACAGACGATGCCAAGCCGGTGTCAGACGCACTGTACACTACTGTGCATTTATTATCAATTTTTAAAGATATCCAAAACTGTGCATGCACACAGACACAATGCCCCTGACAGCCCCAGACCGGAAAAATCACATATAATAATCTATGTATATAAAAAATTTGGTACCGGTAATTTTACAAAAGCTTTCAGCGAGTTTACATTTCATTATATTTACAGTACAGTAATACAAACACGGGCTACGCGCACGGGCTGGGACTTAGTTCTGAAGTTACAACAAACGCAGGCTAGCCTCGCGCGCTCCGCCCTCCATATGTCACAATATGATTTAGACAACAACACCCGATGACAACTATTTGCACTATCATATAATATAGGTTTCACAGGTTTAAATGCCTTAACAGCTATAATACTATGTCTCCAGGGGACACGACCCCTGAAGCGGAAACAGACGAATGTCAATTACACAAGTATCATGTCTTTTAATAAGTTTGGATGTATTGGTAATACATCCAAACTTAGTTATGCTACGTAGAGTGCAAAATAATAATAAAATCTGGGAATATTTTTTACCCTTCGAATGTAAACATTGTGCAATTGACAATCGTATCCGCTTCAAACAAACACTTAACAAGCGTACACCTCCGATTTCACCTTAAGCTTTACATTACACTACATTTCAGAATAGATCATTAAAATATTATATAAGCTATAGTTTTGCGATTGTATTTGACGCTTTAATTTTATTATTTTATTTAATGATTTGAAATTGTAATATAAACCTCTGCAGGCCTCCTTGCCAACAGAAGAGACATGTACAGGTACACAAATGTTTGTACTGCTCGGGTTCATACCCGGAACGCTTGGTATAATAGCCGGTAGTTTTGAGTGCTATTATCTCTTGTCTATTCTGAAACGTAGTGAAACAGCGACACAGAAAGCGACACAACACAAAGCTACCCGCCAAAAGTCACATTTAGCACCAGCGGCGCCGCGCGGCGACATACTGCTTCCATCCCTCAATTACAACCTATCACATGGAGGCCGCTCACGTCATCGGCCGAGAAGGCCACTTTAACAAAATATCCGGAAAATCCGTTCAACGGATATTACGGATATTTTAGATCCGTCAAAATGCGGCGCATCCCTTACACACATCACATACACTTATTATTTCAAATACAATCTAAAAGGAAACCGATTATAAAGTACTAATTGAAGTTCTAAATTTACACAAGTTTATTATGTTGATTGTATTAAAACGTACGGCAAAGGCTCGCTGCGTATAAAAATTAAGTATCACTTAACGCTACACGCTTAATTTGTTCAATGTAAACTTAACTTCATTTGCACGCGAAACATTTGTACACATTTACAAAATTAAACATTACGATATGAATTTACAATATGTTTAGGGAAAGTTGAAATGTGTAAAGTTCAGTATTCATACTTGGCTACAGTATTTATACTCAGTTATACGAGATCGCCAATTTCAGACGCTTAACACTTCTCCAGAAGTATCCGCATTGAAGCTATTATAAACTATGAATTAATTGCGTCAAATTTGTCAAAATTCAAAATATTTAAATAATAATTTGAATAATGAATCATATCACATATGGTTTCGTATCGCAACACAATAAAAAACATCTATTCAGAATCACATTTAGCTCATTGGTATGTAATAACAATTATGAACAACAAACCATTTAGATTACCAAATTAAATATATTTTTAGTAATTTTCATTGGCACACACCATTAAACAAAAAAAAAATCAAGCCTTTATTTTGAAATGTTCTATATTATTCGCCACTGAAGCCTATCAAGTGTACCAATAGAGATCGAACAAAACTTTACAAAACAGAATTTATGGCGGTTTGGTCAAATAATAAACGATTGGAACGATTTTTCTTTTGACTACTTTTAGCCGCGGATGACTTTTGCAGCTTCATCGGACAAGTAGCGAGCACCTCGACTCTGCCTTTAATAGGACCGAAGTTAAAGGGCACATGTGTCGCCTCAAGACCGTCCTTTCAATTGGCAGTACTGCCAACATGATTGTTATGAAACTTAACGTCTAAACCAATGGAAGAAGCCAGTAAACATTAAGTAATTGAATAACAGTATTGACATTTCAGGCGATTTCAAGATTGTGAGCCGTTGAGTGATCAATACACAAACACATGTAAGTCAACATATCACTCACATTATACTTATACGTATAACAGTGACTCTTATATTAACAAGTTATCCTTAAAACATGCTAAAACCATATTTTAGGGATACGATAAAACTAAATGTCATAGGAGTCGAAATAGGGTGTTCAACCAGTAAAAATGTTAGTTTTTTAACATAAAATATATTAAAACCTCAAGCTTTGTGGCTGCCGCGTTCTCTATTGCTTTAAAAGTTCATCCGTATATATGTCGATGCATCTTTCGATATGTCTTTTGATATATAATATAGATATGGATGCAAACGAACACGGCGCCGCGCGGGCTTGTTTCACTGATTCAAAACTGCACGTTGATTACAAAATCAACTTTTACTCCTCTTCACCCTATCCAATGAGTATATCCAATAGAAACAATTGAATTTCTATTGTGGAATCCTGACGGAGAAAAGATTAAAGAGAAACCCTTGACATTTCAAAACTCAATATTAAAGTTTGTGAAAAATAACAATCCAATTCACGACCAAAACATGTTTTTCTGACACCATTGCGTTCCCGCCGCCCGAATGGTATTTTAACTACCTAAGCTACTACACCAACTAAATATATACATTTATAACGCTTTAGGTACATGAATAAGGCCCGGAGCGATGAGGCCCCGACGATTTCAATCTTAATTGAACACGAATATTTAATGCTCATAAATAGTATGCATATAGGTATTTATATAGATCAATGTCTGAAGAGGCTGCCTACTACCAAATTATTTTATACACTGTATATTACGAACACAATTAGAAATTTGTACTGAAAATTAATATCATAGCTTTTAACTGTTTTATAGCAATATAAGTTTACACGAT
>PQWD01000806.1:0-177931 GCA_019425675.1 Leucinodes orbonalis
TATTATTACGAAGTTAATTATGGATGTTCCCGTATAAATTTTAGCAACACATTGTTTAAATCACTATATGAAGGAAAATACATATTTTTTTCCTAATCCACATAGACTTTGAACAAAAATATAGGTATAATTGAATAAACATATCATGGGAGCTTGTGTTGTCAGCCCTAAGTCACTTCGGCAGGCGACACCGCTCGTGACTTATTTGTAATTTAATGTGCAATCTGCAGGCAAAACGCATTCGGTGCATACGTGTGAGAAGCACTCGCCTGATTACGCAGCGGTGCGGCGCATACGGCCCGATGCATTACATACGCGTCGCTAATACTGTATGACCTCGCATGGTTAATCTACCTTTATTGTTATTTTATTTTCTTGTTATTTTGGATATAACACTTTCGTATATAATAATTTTCGATCTGCGTAAATACAATGATTTCAAAATCGAGCACAATTAAATTTGCCTCCAACTAGTCGTTGACCCGATCTTCATAATCTCATGTACATCATTCTTAAATTTTGTTATCTAAATTTACTGACAACACTTCAAAGTAAGTAGCTCGCAATTATACCGAAAACTTTATCATACTGTCCTTAACCTTTATTTATCTAAATCTGTCGTATGGCCTTGATTTCAGGTTGAAGAGAAAGAGGAACCAAGGAGTGTTGACGATAAATAGTTCATGGTTTTACTGTAACTTTTCTTACTTTAAGACGAGATCTAGATGAAAATTTAATATCTCAAACGTTCTGTAAGACACAAAAATATTTAAGATATATCAAATTTATGATATCTAGAACAAAAGCCTCTTTCAATTACTGGCATAGAGGTAACCATAACCCGTCGCCATAGCCTATAGTTGCTCGGCACAATTCAGGGCGAGCTGATGAGGCTAGTTTAGGTTCCAAATAATAGAACGGTAAGATCCCTAGGGTACATTCATAAGCAAGTATAATAATGTAGTAAGACAAATAAATATATTTAAAATCCATCAGCATACTGCGTCAATATGAATTGAATAATATTCCGAACATGTGAATAACATCCAGATTGATCACCACAGATTTCCCAATACAGGAGATGGGGCAAGCCGCGTTTAAAGTGCGACAAATGTAAGCTCAACGAGCATACACTGGCTGCCAGTTTATGCTCTGTGAGACGAGTCAAGACGCACGAATATTAGAAGAAATTACGGGTTTTTCCAAAATGCCATCCTGTGCAATTGTAACATGCCATCATCGCAATAAATCATTTTACCAAGAAATATAATAACTTTTCACAAATAAGAACCGAACAGAAATTGCGACACTGGGACTGTAAACTTGGCCTATAAACTTGGCGGCTTGTCCAGTCTAATTGTATATTCGGATGTCTGTGTTGATCACGAATAACATCGAATGCATGCAAATCGATATATTTGCACATACAAGGTGCAATGAATTAAATCGACGAGATATAAATGAGGATGTCTGAATTTAAATAAAAGATTTATAGTGGATTAATGCAACAACAATTGCGATTGTTGCCTAAATTGTAATTAATGTAGTGATTGACATTTACTGACATAGTAATGATCGAATGCTAAATAATTTGGAAGACAAAGCTTAAGAAAGCAAATTTCGATGTTCTACAAAACACTTATACCTGTTGTGAAATGTTTATTAGTGAATAATTCCATCAAAAAATTTTGTCAAAAATGGTGACAATACGACCACATAAAGTAATACGCTGTAAAAAAGACTATTAAATCCCAATTAGAGCAAGCTTCTGAATCTACGCAGCTTTACTCTTACCTACCCTTAATTCGACAAATCTACATATCGCTAGTCGTTGAGTTTATTTACTTATTTATTGGATAACCAACAAGATCATACACTTAGTAAATTCAATTACAGTATTAGACACACATGAATACATTATTAAGTGATGCCTTAATATAGGCTGCCCACGGCTTTCACAGACAAAACTTGCGCATAAAATATAAAAACAAATATATAGCTATGGATACAAAATAACATAATTTAGGTAAAAACCAGAACAACCAGAGTTGATGCGAATATTTAGTTTCTGATATAAAGTAACGAAACAGCGTTTTATGCACTTATCATCTTCGCTAAAATTGTAAGGTATTACGCGAGGCCATTTTTCAGAGTCGCACATCTTGTGACTGAAATGATGATGGCTAAGAAGCCACAGTAAAACAAAAGACTATCTATAGGTAAACTATCATTGTTGAAGCGTACAGATAACAATAATAACTTTCATCTAAGGTCACAGACCAAGCCCCCCGTTTTGTTGCTTTGTGTTTTAGGGCACCAAAACCTTCTAGTAACACAAGGTGTGTCATTTGGGTCTAAATTCATACTGATATTAATTACTATGTATAAATGGGACAACCAGTCCCAACTTATGTACCTATAATAGGTACGCCTGCCCATTACAGATGCAATCTTCTAGGAAATCAATGAAATAATATGTAACAATATTTTGCGTCAACAAGACGATTTGGTGTTGCGGTTGAGAGGTCGACTAAAACCAGGTTCCGGATGATCCCGTGTACAAACATTTGTGTGCATGAACATGTCTGTTTGTAATTCTGGTGTTTTCTATGTATAATATGTATGTATCAAAAAAAATGCATATATAAGTTTATCCATGTTAGTATATAATATCACGCTTAACTTGAGGCTAGATGGCGCTGTGTGAATGTCAGTGGATTTATTATATATTATTATCTTTAACTTTAACCTAAAGAGCTTTTAAGATTCTTTAAAAAATAAGTAATTTCACTAGCTGCAGTACTTCTTCCCGATAATATACCAACGGTTTATACGAGTAAGTATCTTCTTTCAAAAAAGTGCATACACTCGTAATTCCAGAACGATCAACTAACACTGCGGTGGAGCTACCTAGACGACTCAGCATACTGTGAAAGTGTGTGAATCCTTATTAATCTTTTAGACATTACTGCAACTACTCATTAAAGTTTTATGTAATAGACGCCATAAAACCTGTGGTATCGTAATTATCAAATAATTGTTAAACATCACAACATGGAATGTGCTAAATAAGCCCTTCCCAAACATTCCTAAAGGAACAATGGCTAACAGAATGGCGTCGAATGATTGTATCTATCGACGCACATCATCAGGCAGGGACAATGCGACGACTGCCGGCAATCAGTTGTACCGCAATAATTTAACTATGCCTAGCTAAAACAGGGCTGGCAGTTATGAAATACGAAATCTAGCATATTTTCAAAAGCGAAAGTTATTAGTAGAGGCCATGGAGATAGTGACTTGTAACTCCCGTAAGTAATTGATAGCAAAGAGAAATGATTTACTCCCAGTCTAGTTAAAAGTTCCACAAGCACAACGAATCAAGCTCCTAGTTATGTTGAAAAGCTCATTAGCATTTTATTTGTATAGATATTTTCTGTAGTAGTGTAAAATAACTTTATAATGTAGTCATACAGCAATGTATGCAACCCTACATCCATAATAAACCACGAGACAACAACGATTACAAGTGTGCTTTGGCGCCGAGCTCCGCTCGCCACCGCATGTAGCCACGTTATTTTCGCTAAATGGACCATTTGGAAATTAACTGCACGATTGCTTCCGAATAATGCGCACCAGTGATATTTATCGCGGGAAACGCTCTACACAAAATCACAAATGAACAAGGGGTGAATGTTAGGAGAAAAAGTTTCACACAATTATGTAAAGAGGGCTGTGATCAGAGACATCTAGCGGGAGTAGCAACAATAATTATAACAAGCTGAAGCAAGGTGCTTTTCAATTTTATTGTTATAAGAATTATTTGCTTAAATTAAACAAATATTATTCCTAATTGAGCAGAACACCTGTTGTCGCTTTCTGTGAATTAAAATAAAAAAATATATTTTTAAACATTATTGAAAGAATACTATTACTCAAGCTACTTGCCGATAGATGGCGCTACACGAAAGTACCTCTATAAATCTAATGTTATCTATTTGGTGTCTAAATATAAATTAGTCCAGAGTGCTAAAACTGTATTTTATTATCTATTCATGTATTATTTTCATTGAAAAATAAAATTAACTTTTGGTACTCGGAAATGGCCAATTCGACGACTGCTTTTATGTTTATTCGCGGATATCTTCGTCGTATATGAACCGATTCCAATGATGATTTTTTTGATGGCAAGAGGATATAGATGTAGTCCCATCAAAGGAATTTACGGTCTGAAGATGGCAGACCAGAAAATCGAGGGAACTTTCAAAAATCGTAGACGACTCAGAGCAATTACTACTGTATTAAAGAATAATTTTTACAGTGAATATTTTAATAAATATTACTCAAAAACGTACAAAAATAATTAAAAAAATACCGTCTTCAAACTAAAATGTTTATATCATTATTTTATAACTTTGGTATCAGTGCCAAGTACCAAACAAGTTCTCCAGCTTTTTAATATAGGTACAGATAATTTGATATATACGTATAGATAATATCCATACGATGTTTTGTTTTACTTGGCACCTACTTACGTACGTAGCTAAAAATGTATTTTGTGTTTTTAATTTAACGTTGGTATTGTTTTTTATGAAAGCTAATCTGTTCACGTACAATTTATGAAAAAGGTGTTCAGTCATCTTTAAGAAGTTGTATCTTACTGCTCTTTATAATAACTTCCTATAGTCGTTTCTAATACTTATGACATTTCTAAGTTCCTCTCTATTAATGCTTCTTTTTCGAGTTAAAACATAATCAGCAATATATCTTTATGTCGAAGATTGTAGACATAATTTAACTTCCGCCACCGAGGTCATTTTTCATTGCAACAGTTTACGGCTTCGCGCCAGTCTGTTGAGAGTTCTTTTTACTCTCGTATGACTGGGAATGCTCGAAAAATATTTTACGGAAATTTATGAAGTCAATTTTAATTAAGTAAATATTTAGTCTTTACAAAATTGTAAAGTCGTCGGTGGCTCAATGGTGTAGACTGTCGCCTTCCTGCTGGGAAAGCTGAGGTTCAAAGCCCGACACATACCAATGTGTTTTCGAAAATATATGTACGTTACCCGACGCTCTTACGGTGAAGGAAAAACGTGAGGAAACCTTCATGCACGCCTGCGAAGACATTCGAAGGTTGTGCGTGAAGTCGTCCAACCCGCACTGGGCCGCGTGGACGACTAAGGCCTAATCACCCTATACGGGTAGGCTCGTGCCATTCAGTGGAGACGACGTTTAATGAGCTGATGATGATGAAAGTAGGTACTATTAACTCATGTTCCGATTATAATAAACAATTTTGAATTCCAAGTTTTTATTCACAATCAAGCAGTAAAGTAGTCGAAATAAATTATAAATATCTTTCGGGCTGTATCAATTTAGACAAAGATATTCTTGTGTTAACTAGTGTAAATGGTTTGCATCACGAATAAAGGAACTTAATTAAGTTTATACTTTATACCTGACATGCCCGCTATATTCCAAGTTAATAATCAGAAGAATAGGATGTGGACATTTCGTACTATCCCTTAAAAAATATAAACTTTTGAAATTAAAGCACCAATTTGTAAATATACGTGCACTAACCTTTATCTGCTCCGTGGCTTTTTCGCCAAACCAGGGTCTAGAATGGTGATATCCAGCTCTGCACATTTCTTCGCCGTAGCACTAAACGCCACCGCATTCACATAATAAGATGTGCCCTTTTCACTTGTGTCTACCGAGAGTTGGAGACAGTATTCCACTGTCTGTATCACTAACATTTGCTGACTTACGAACTACACCCGAATTCTCGCCAACCGGTGACTTAAGTGGTATGCGTGATTTTTCTCCACTTGGCGATTTCAAAGGTATACGAGATTGACGCGACTGTTCATCAGATTTAAATCCGGTGTTTGGATCGAATATGACATAATTGTCTTTATCACATCGCACTTTATTGTTCACTGTTACCGTGTACTTTTTATTTGGACTTAAATTTAAAAATGGTCTTCATTATCTACGGGACTTTCAGGTATAATTGACTGTATTTTTGGCGTTATCTTTGGTACTGATTTTCCATCTATAGTCCGTCTAACCACAGTATCATTCGTGAATTTTAAACGCACATACTCATTGGATATTGTTCGTCGAACGGGAGAGGATAGTAAAGGGGAAGGTTTGTTAACAGGTGAGTTGGTTTTGTTCTGGAAAAAGTTAATTTTTGGTTTCTCCATTGTTTTATTTGGAACGAATGGCAGTCTTAACTTTGAGGTCACTTTTTTCTTTGGACTATTTGTATTCAAATCTATACTTGAGCCCTGTAATGTGCTTTTGTAAACTGGTAAAACACTTGTTTTTTCATCTAGTTTCGTATTTTGTTTGATGTTTTTTGTATTACTTTTCACAATATCTACTGTTTTACTAAGCTTTTTGATTGGTGCTGGAGTTTTAAGTTTCCTTTCCTTAATTTTCCTATCGTTACAAGTGACATTTTCGTTAGCTGACGGCGATTCTTTTGTTTTGATAAATGTTTTGCTACGATCACACAAAAATGGGACATTTTGAGCAACGCTTAATAGTTCCTCTTCAACAGGATTACTTAATAATCGTCTATAATAATTTCAAATTCACTCGATTCAGAATTACTTTTGGAAGATCGGTTTTCGTTGATGATACATGATATTCTTTGTTCAACATCAATAAGTGAATCAGACTTGTCCGTGTCATCGATGCTCCTCGATGTTCCGCTTCCAGAGTCGGATGTGTTTGAACTTCGAATATTGCTTCATGTGTGACAACGTGGTTTGTATTTTCGGGGCATGATGATCTTCTTCTTTTCACAGTACCGGTATCAGTTGACGGTGAATCCCAATCTACGCTTTGCAAATACACTGCGCACTCTTTTTAGTTCGTCTTGGTTGTCATTATTGGGTATCATTGTAACACTACATGCTATTGTTTTGCTGTTAACACAATTCTATATCAGATGTGTTGGAATATCCGAAGGCAATGGATAGTAAGGTAGATTAGTCATTGTATGTATACAACGCGATCATTAGTCGAATCGAACACAAACACGCAAGCTTGATTGTTATCTAATTACAAACTTGACGCAACACCACATGGGGACTGTTAGTGTTTACTTATTTTCTTTAATGAAGCTATTTATTTATAATACGGCAACATAGAATGTTGAAAAAGGGGTAATACGGCGATAAAGATCTAAAAAAATGTACATACATTATTTATCTTACGTTGTACAAACTAAAAAACCTAAATTCTCATTCAGACAAAAATGTTTGTAGCTTTATGTTATGGAATCATGATTTCGGATCTCATCGTATTTGATGATAGTCAGTTTGAGTAAAAGCTCAATTAAAGTTGGATATTTATAGGCACTGAAAGCAAATTTGGCAATTAGGCCCGGTAGTCATCTCGTCAAGCGATAGTACGATAGATGTTTAAGAAAATGAATGGTATTATTTCAAAAATGTTTGGAAATTTATTGGTTCATTCCAGTGTATTACAATATTATTTGCTAAAACATGTCTGATTGCACAAGATTGGATGTAACTTATTATCTGCTAATTTAATAAAAAAGTAATATTGTATTTCTTTTATTTATTTTGTATTCATGTTTTTGTTTGCATTTTCTTTTATTTATTCTTTTAAATGTATTTTTTTGTGGTCACATAAATGTATTTTCTTTCATTCTTTCTTTCTAATATGAGTAAATATATAAATATCTTTCAACTTTATATGTAAGAACCCCACTAATACTAGCGCAAATATCATTGTACAAATTGTATTACATTAAGTATAGAATTAAACAAAAGCACAGAAACCAGCTTACATACTTGTGCTCGTGCTATAAAGCGGTATTTCGGTAATAGACTACATGTCTCTATTGCAGTCTGGCACACTCCTCACTCATCAGCATATCTAGCGGATATGCATTTTTTCTAAAGACGCCGTTTACAGCGTACGTAAGAACTGCCTTCCGGCGACCGCGTCGTTTGCCAACAAAATGTATACGTATAACCACTTTCTATGTTGTAGTTCTAAAAAGAAGTTTTAAGAATTTAATATATTACAAATTCTATTATTAAAATGACAATGTTGATTATAATTATGAATGAATAAATACGATTTTGCGTAAATGTTACTCGTTAGTCTACTAAGTCCAAACCCAACTACCAAATTAATAAAATTGATAAGAACATAAGAAGAGAAGAGAGAAAATTTGCTCGTCCTCGCTATGGACATAAATCTTGTCCTGCAACTGCTTTGGATGTCTATAGAGATTTTGTTTACGTTAATATATTGAAGTCAAAACATAAAACATGTAATCTTACTCCAATATAAGTTTAATCAAATTTGGACTTAGATCCTTCTTCTCCCGACTTAGGTCGCTAACAAATAATATTTGATGAGTTCAATCTTTGCATATCCTTTTCGATATGAAATGTCAGACGCAATGATGATTACGTTAATTTCCATTATCCAGTAACTAAAGCCTTCACAGCGAACAATAATAAAGTACAAGCGAATGAACTTAGCGAAGTTAGCAGTGGTTCTGACAAATTGCCCCCCGGTGTCCCTGCACTAACCTAATTACGAGATAACTTGGGGCAATAAATATCTCAAGGCAAAGGGACTGCCCAGTTTGCACCAAATATGTAGACCAGGCATTGTTTTATAGATCTTTTATGTCTTATTCTAAGGGGAGTTGATTAAGCAAGTTAGCAAAATTGACACTATATTGCAATTAATTACATCGATTTTTGGAGCAACCTACACATATTTGAGTCGTATAGAATCAAAGGCAGCAAATTAGGGTTGATCTGAATTTTTGTAATCGAAATAAAACAGTTATTTTCCAGTAGATAGCCGTTTTTGATCCCAAAATCATTTTACTTACGTGTTTTTGAAGGGTTTATGGCCATGTTTGATAATAAAGTGAATACAGAATCGGTGAACATTTGAATTTTCAGTGAGTTCAAATATTTATCTCATTTTCGCCAACCTATCTACTTTGCCGCCTTTGATTTTATACGACTCATTTATTCGATTATTCATTGATAACTTAAGTTATTAATTCATATAACAAAAAGTAATTAATTCATATAACATGCAACCTCTTTATGTGTGATTTTAATTAACCGATTTCAAAAAGGAGGTAACAAACTTTAAACTTGGCGTATGCTTTTTTATGTTTGTTCGTACAGCAACAATCCTATTCATATATATGAACCGATTTTGATGATCCCATGATAAGGAACTCAGGGTTTGATGAAGGGATACTAGATAAATCGAGGGTTCAAAAAAACGTTTTCTTTTAAGGTAGTATTATTGAATCCTACTCAAGTTACACAGACGGTGTAACCCCAACAGCATCCAATCGAGAGGTAGCCATAATTCCTGGACAAAGCCTAGACACTAACGAGCCGATTCGAAGTTCCTCTGCGTACTTACATTTATTTTACTAATAGGGCTTTCAATTTACAGCCTTGTGAATATTTTATATGACGAAATGATTTTGTAAAGTTTATTCAACCCTAATGTGTTTGAGTATTTCTATCGTAGGGTCGACAATATCAGTGGCAACAGAGACGTCTTGAACAGAGAATCATTAATAAATGCACTGAATATTGATTACTTTAAGAAGTTTACAACAAACTTTTCTCAAACAACCTAATATTAATGCAATATAACGAGTTCGATATAAAATGCTGAGTCATTAAAAAAATATCAATAACATTAGTGACAATTCATCATCAGCCCATTAAACGTAGGGACGTTTAATGAGCTGATGATGACGAGGGCACGAGCCTACTCGTATAGGGTGATAAGGCCTTAGTCGTCCACGCGGCCCAGTGCGGGTTGGACGACTTCACACACAACCTTTGAATCTCTTCGCAGGCGTGCGCAGGTTTCCCCACGATTATTTCCTTCTTTATTCATAAGAGCGTCGGATATCGTACAAATGTTTTCGAAAATTCGAAAACACATTGCTACGAGGCGGGATTTGAACCTTAGCCATTGAACCACCGACGATCTTGTCAGCGACAACTAACTGAGCTTAATTACATAGTGCGCATGCTGAAACCAGTATCTTCTAACATGCTCAGTCAGTACCACTCTTTACGTAGTATTTATCGAAGTGAACTGTGAACTACATTCACCATATACTCCGTAAAGCGATCTCTGGCCTCTTTTTAGAAATCAAGCCGTGATGTGGTTGTTATATGACCTCAAATATGCCTCAGATGCCGGTGATGCGTTCTGCTGAGACTAATAAAAATATCCACTGACTGTCACACAGCGCCATTTATCCCCAAGTTAAGCGTGTAATTTGTATAACGGGTACTAAACAACTGATAAACATACTTATATACTTTTCATTGTTAATACATACATATTATACATAGATTGTTATCTATATACCAGACTAATATCACAGACATAGACAGACATGTTCATGCACACAAATGTTTGTACTGCCCGGGGGATTGAACCCGAAACCCTTGGATTAGTAGCCGACGTCTCAACCATTACCTACAACAATACCCGAACTAGCCCGAACAGTCAACTTGATATAACAGCTTAACCGTCACTTTAACCAATATCCCGTGGACTATATAGTCCATCGCAGATATTCTTCCCAAAGTTGTTTATTGCACCAAAAATACTTTTCTTTTAGCAGTAACCTTTATCAAAGAACGGGAGATGAGCGAATCTGATGGGGTAATTGTATATTACTATTATTTTACCCCCGAGAATTGAGGAGATATCTTAGTTTTCTCAAGGCTTTCAGGCTGACAACCTTCGAATTATAATATATTCTATAAAACTGACCGTAAAGGATTGCAGCCCTGAACTGAAATCACGAACTTTCTAATTTGTTTCCCGTCTCTTTATTTACTTTGTGGCGCACGTGCCTCAAGTTTACAGTTTAACTTTATGTTACGTTGCTTTATAAACCTAGGGAGCCATTGGTTTCGGTCTGCGGGCCGCATCATTTATTTATTTTGTTTTGCCTTTGCTTCAACACATTTAGTATGTCCATGAGTATACTAAAAGAAGATCGATTGAAACTTTATGTTTAATGTAATTTTGTTTTTTTTAGCAGTTTTTTTTCCACTGAAATAAATTGCGTTGCCTTAGGCTGGTTCGTTTTAAATTAACAGTGGTCATCTATACAGTTCCCTGCGTGGAACAACTTCAAACGCAATTCTTGCACTGTTATGCTTTTAATCAAGTGTGAGATAAACAAATTTTAAAATGAGTTTATTATACAGGTAAAATCTAGAACATTGGCATCTTTAGAAATAAGAACCTACTCTTGATTCAAAGTACATCCCCCAAATATGAGGATTTTTACAAAAATTAAATGTTTTTAAACCTTGAAAACATGTATATCACTTTGCGATTGATTAATAATATAATACATATTGCAATAAAAACTACTTAAGTTTCAATTAAAGTGAGGCGGGTTCACGACGCGCAGTGTGTGGTGGGCCGGGCGGCGCCCGCGCACTGAATAAAGAAGACCTGTGACCTTAATAAATTTTATCGCATTATTTATCATTAATTTTGTAAAACTTTTCTGAGTAATTATGTAGTATAGGTTACCATAGGAACATTCCATATAATAGGTCTGGATCTAGTCTGGAATGGATACCAATGATTCAAAATTCACTGTGTTTAAAGTGAGGATTGGGTGACAAACTATTTTGAAAAGATCCACCTTCTCGTATTTATTTTACGTCATTCTCATCTATCTATCTATCAATCTTAAAAAATATATCTATTAGATCAAACAACCTGTATCAAAAGCAAACTTTCTCAAACTATTATACAAACTTCGATTCAACACTTCCTCGTTCCTTTGCAATGACTACCATAACAGAAACGCCCCGGGATTTCCGCACATCGGAGCCCTCGAATAAAAGGTTAACGTATATTGTTTCAAATATTTCTTATCGTACCGCGCGCTCCCTGGTGAGCAAAAACGGCAACTTTAACTGGCACCCCCGCTTCGTCCGACTTAAGTGATTTACAGGCGCCCTGCGACCCATCCGAGAAATAGTGTAACTTTACACTGCGGTAGCGAGGATAAAGCTATACGACATTTTTTCTATGAAATGAGCTTGCAACTAAGTAGACACCCTAAAAAGCTGGAAATCTATATAAATTGAGTAATCCAAAGTAAATTCTGAAACAAAATATATAGATGATCAGGCCTAGAGAATCGTCCTGCTTGTTCGCTCAAACGAGGCTTTGGTGACTCAATCTAATACGCCGGTCAGTGATTGATAAATGTTAATTCCTTTATTGCAAACTGAGAAAGAGTTTTCAATATTATACTAGCATATCAGTCATACGATACACCACACGTACACACACACGCTTACTAACACAGAGAGAGAAAGAGAGTAGTTGTCAACTTGTTACATAAGTATTTAACCGTTTTTAGTACTTTAGTAGACTTGACTCCATACTTATCCGGAAACGATATATGCAAACTGTACTCAAGAAAGATTGTGTTATGGGAACGTATGACGTAAACGTACGTATCTTCTCCATATTAACAGATCACGCCTTGGCTGTTTTCATAATTCCAATCAAAAAAATTCGTAACCAATGATGGGCGATGGTTATTTTTCGCTTACACAGTACACAAGGCTAAGGAATCTTCACTAACGGGGTTACTAGACTTATCGCGTAAAGGTAACCAAGGCATCTCTTTCTGAGATTATCAACTAGAAAGAGACAGACATGGTATCCTGAAATCGAAATTTGAAACGTGTAACTTCCCCTACAATATTCACCTAAATGGGTCAGGAAGGCGAAGTTTACGCATTACGGGGAGGCTTAATGCAGTAAAATCCTTGTAATAAAAGCGAATTAGAGAATTACTCAGGATTTCCGCGAAGCGAAAGCGATGTTTGTTAATTAAATACGATTTAAAGTTATAAATCTCGCAGGGCTAATGTAAGTCGCTTGTTTGTTTGATACAAATTATCATCATTTAATTTTAGGTTTTACAAATTCATTTTAGGTTTTCTTTACGATTATATAATACTTTTGGATTAAATATATTGAATATACGTGAGAAGAAAATATCCAAAAATTCACATTACTTTTTATTCAAAAATAATAAGCGATTTTAATCGACACGCTAATGTAATGATACTTGTTTGTTGTGTTCAGAATAAACAAATAAGAAGGATGACATTAATTTGTCTCTCGTTTGACTATCATCATTCATCATCATCATTACAACCTAGAAAGTCCACTGCTGAACGAAGGCCTCCCCTAATGATTTCCACGCGGACCGATCCCTTGCAGTTGACATCCATCTGCTACCTGCCACCTTAACCAGATCATCAGACCATCTGGTTGGGGGTCGGCCTACGCTTCGTTTTCCGTTACGCGGACGCCACTCGAGAACCTTTCCGCCCCATCGGCCATCGGTTCTACGCACTATGTGCCCTGCCCACTGCCACTTCAACTTGCTTATCCTGTGGGCTATGTCGGTCACTCTAGTTCTCCTACGGATATCCGTGTTCCGGATCTTATCGCGTAGGGAAACACCTAACATAGCCCTTTCCATAGCACGTGAGCAACTTTAAGCCTATTTAAGAGGCCCTTAGTAAGCGACCACGTTTCACTTCCGTATGTAATAACCAACACACACTGGTCAAAGACTTTCGTCTTCAGACACTGAGGTATTTTGGACGAAAAGATCTCCTTAACTTCCCGAACGCTGCCCATCCTAATTGGATTCGACGCGAAACCTCCTGCTCGAAGTTGGACCTACCCATTTGAACTACTTGTCCCAGGTACACATATTCGTCTACAACTTCGAGTTCAGAACTTCCAACTGATATTGGTATGGCACAACATGGATATTAGACATGACTTTCGTCTTGTCCATGTTCATTTTAAGACCCACCTGTTGCGAAGCTCTGTTAAGGGTATTGAGCATAGTACTAAATCCTCCATGGATTCTGCCATGATTACTATATCATCGGCAAATCGAAGATGAGTGATGTACTCGCCATTGACGTTGATGCCAAGTCCTTTCCAATCGAGCAGCTTAAACATATCTTCCAATGCAGCTGTGAACAGTTTCGGAGATATAACGTCTCCCTGTCTCACTCCTCGGTGCAATTGGATAGGTTGTGTAAGCTCTTCATGTACTCGGACTGACATAGTGGCGCTCTCGTACAAACTTCTCAATACTTCGATATAGCGGTAATCGATATGGCACCGTTGGAGGGCTTGAAGCATAGCCCAAGTCTCGATCGAATCGAAGGCTTTCTCATAGTCCACAAACGCCAAGCATAATGGCCGATTATACTCTCCGTCTTCTGTATAACCTGCCGCAGCGTATGTATGTGGTCTATGGTGCTGAAGCCTTTGCGGAACCCGGCTTGTTCGGGAGGCTGGAAGTCGTCAAACCTACTAGCGAGACGGTTCGTGATGACTCTAGAACAGCTTGTAAATGTGACTCAATAGCGTGATGGGTCTATAATTCTTCAACAAGGTTTTGTCGCCTTTTTTGAAGAAGAGCACCACCACGCCATTGCTCCACACTTTAGGCGTCATACCATCACGGATTACGGAATTAAAGAGCTTCTGAAGGGTCTTAAGCACTGGCGTGCCACCTGCTTTCAAAAGCTCTGCGGTAATTCCGTCTCCCCGGGAGCTTTATTACTCTTGAGCTGTTTCAGAGCCATCCTAATCTCGCACAAAGTGACTCCGGGATATCCTCAGATAGGTGCGGGTTAACTTAGCTCTCGGGTCTTCGGCTAAGTTTGAAGCGGGAATCTGTGTAGCGGTATATAACTCGCTGTAGAACTTCTCAATCTCCCTCAAAATCTCTGGTTTGGATGAGACTACATTTCCGCCGTTGGTCTTCAAACTAATCAGCTGGCTTTGCCCAATAGACATGTTCCTCGCAAACACCTTCGAACCTCTGTTCTGTTCTATTGCCTCTTTAATACACTTTGTATTAAAGTGACGAACATCGCGTCCGCAAGGAACTGGATATAGACTGGATATATAGGATGGTTTGACTATAGATTTGAGTATAAAATATAACAATCTTTAACTTTGTCATCATTGTTCAAGACATACCATCTGTGTTATGACTTTATGCAATACTGACCCTTTAACAGTCCGCCAATTTACATTACTAATTCCTCAAATGTTTATCAACGGACACAATTCATTTACACCCATTGTCCATTCCGGTACAACGTTACAATGTATTAATCTCGGAACTAATATCAAAACTAATACAACCAAAACTGTCGTTTGCTCTTTTGGCAAATAAAGGGACCAATAAACCAAATAAGAGGGGCGCCGCCGCACATCGCGGTGTGGCATTAACACTGCAATATTTTGTCCGAAAGAAATATTATTTGCATTTGTTGTGCAGGGGGAGTTTTAGTGAAGGGCTTAGTAATGTCGATAGTTTTGTTTAAGTTACGGTTAAACAAAAAGGTAACCGCTTTTCGTTACCGTAAATATCAATAATTGGTTCTAATTTTCACTTCTGTACAATCAATGGTACAAAATGGGATTGATGTATCCCAAGTGGGATTAGTCCCATTTGTGCCATTGATTGTACAAATGGACAGAATAAGTGCCATTTGACCGTCAATGGTACTGCACGATAAAAACATGCACAATGTTATATTGGCAAGATGATTTATTTTTTTAGATATATGACCAAATGCGTGCATTGTCATGCATATTGCGATAAAATGAATTTGTGTCATTCAAATAATTAATTATTAGTGGATAATAATCTAACATAACAAGAGAAAGCTTTACCCAAAGCGCTCTTCCAAGATATAGTTATAATTATTTGTAACCATCATCGTTGGAAATAAATTAATAATTTAAATTAAAATTTATAAGGGTAATATATTGTATTAATGATAATAAATATTGTATTAATGAACCCTTCAATTCTTAAACAAACAATAAAATAAGCTCATATAGTCAAAGTCAACAACTGAACATTTTCCAGTTATGGATATACAAACTGCCTGGCTGTCCTCAAGTGATTGGATTACTGTAGAAATTGGTGTTAACAAAGACAGTGCTGCCAAAATATATTAAGAGACACAAAATTATATCAATTTAATTATCTTAATGGGTAGAAATGTGTTGCGTTATCATAATAATCATCATCATCAGCACATCAAACGTCCCCACTGAGGGGCACGAGCCTACCCGTATAGGCCTTAACCGTCCACGCAGGCCCAGCGCGGGTTGGGCGAATTCACGCACCACCTTTGAATCTCTTCGCAGGCAAACGCAGGTTTCCTCACGATGTTTTCCTTGACCTTAAGAACGTCGAATAACGTACATATATTTTCGAAAATTCGAAACACATTGGCGTACGTGGGGATTTGAACCTCATCCCTCCCGGTAGGAGGCAACAGTCCTAACCATTGAGCCACCGACGCTCCAATATAATTATCATAATAATGATAACATAAACAAACTAAACGTCAACATTGTGTCTTTAAAATTTTTGACGACCAATGTGGTGCAATGGTGAAGTAGTCGACCTTTACACAAAGGTCCCTAATTCGATACCCCGAACGGTAGAATGTATTCGTGTGCATGAACTAGTCTGTTTGCACTGGTCTGTGTTTTTTATTGTGTGAATTAACAAAAAAAACTAATCAAGTATGTTTATCCATTGCTTAGTGCTCAAAGTAGAAATTGCTTAAATTGGCTTTATTGGCGTTGGTATCAATATCGGAAGTACAAATCCATTTTTTTAATTGCAGTAACATCCTTTCCTTTGAGGTGTATATGTGACTTGTAACCATAATAAAACTAACTTCTTTACTAAAGTTCATAAACGAGTCGATAAATTCATAGACGAATGTCACATCACTAGTTCCCGGAGGGCATAAGGACTACAGGAATGCACTTCGATGCACTTGTCTTCACTCACAACGCACATGCAACGTAGTGACCGTATTGTTGTATAATGTTATGTAATGGTCTGGTGAATTATTTGAAACTGGAATCCCAAAGTTTTCCGATAGCGTAACATTTTAGACAAATAATAAACGGTAACTATGAATCTATAAGAAAGACGAAGACTTGATTAACATTTTAAAAATATGCATTTTTATGAGTTGTTAGCAGTTTAAAATAACGACATCTCTAAAGAATAATCCCGAAACAATTGCTACTTGTGTAGACAGCGCGAAAGTATTAAAAATGTGTTAAGTTTTAAATTAAAGATTCTTCAATATGTTTTATCACAGTTATGATTTCACACCAAAATCCGCTGCGCTCGTCCAATAAATAAGTACAGGTTAGTCAAAAGCTCTTTGTTTGCTATTCGATAGATGACCATGTGAAGTCAGATTGGGTCCTAAAATGCATATGCTGGATCTTACGAGATAACATCCTTGGTAGGTTACAGGACATACATACATATTATGTTACGATAAGTTTTGCAATACATTAAAGCATGACTTACGTTCCCCTGAGTAACACGTTCACAACAGTTCACTGCAGACATAATCCGTTTATTATGCTAATAACAAACATAATGTATGAAAAATATATGTAAAGTGACTGTATGTAGTTTGATGAAGTTATTGTGTTTGTTGGTATTTGCGTACTATATATTATGTATGGTGAATTATTGTAATAGTTATTTGGCTAATAAATACATAAATACATTAATTACATAAATTACATAAATATTACGCAACAGCGATGGGATATTTATCTCTTTCAGATTTGAAGTGTTTCGTATACATATTCTCTTCTTAGTCGTGCACTCTTGACAGAGTAGTCGTGGCAGTGGATGGAAGTTTCTTATATTACTGAATTTAAATATGTTTATGTTTGGATACATACCAATTTCTTAAAAGCTACTGTTGTAAGTGTAAGCGTTTGCATATTTGTTTGTATATTTTATATTATCTTGAACAGTACATTCTTTGACTATTTTTGGGTTTGAGTGTGTAGTTACGTTGAAGCAAAGGCGTATAGCGTTCAGTAGACGTTTAACAAAGAAATAAAATACAAAATATCATATTCCAATGTAAATCTTTTTATAGATTTCAGTAAAATACTTTTCCAAAAAAAACAACTATAATCCTATTTCTGAGATCAGTACAAACAAAGGTTAATTACACAAGGGATATCAACCATGAAAGATATCCCAGCATTGTTTACTTTCATTTCATTACCATACCAAAGGATTATCAGATCTCGAAGGTGGTCACTTCATCACGCGCCCCTACACAATTAACCATGATAAATGGATCAGGAAAAATCTAATCTAAATATTTAATGGACGCTCCCCTGTACGGGAGTGGCAGAGAACTACTGACATTGCACATTGCACTCCTTGCATTACAACATAATACTGTTAAAGCGCTTAGGGGTTTTGGCGGAATGAGTGTTTTGCACTAAGGGGCGTCAAAGTACATGAATGTAAAGGAATTTGATTCGATTTTTAAATTACAATAGACAAAATCGCTCGTGTCTATATAGGCAAAACATAGATTTAATCAAATATATTTATATATTCATTAACATTGACGGGAAGCTTAATGTAATTTAGTGACCATTTATATAGATCCAATAGGAATAAACATAAAAAAAAATATCGGGATAGGTTCAAGAGAAATATATTATAAACTAAGTAAATTATTTTATAAATTACCTTGCCGTATAAAAAAGGGGTGAAAACGAGTTGAAGCTGGGGCAATTTGGCTGGGGCACCGGAACTTAGAGGGCAGAATATGATGAACTCTTTCTTCAAAAAACCTCTTAACAGGAAATGGACCTGAATAAGTCCGGATGGCTCAACGAAAAATGAGATAGACTTCATTATGTCCACCAAAAAGCAGATATTCAATGATGTCTCAGTGATCCACAGGGTAAAAACCGGTAGTGATCACCGCATGGTCAGGGGCACATTGAATATTAGTATCATGCTGGAAAGATCACGGTTGATGAAGTCCACGCTCCGTCCTAGCGTAGCCCATATTGAAAACCCCGTAAACTTCCAACAGAAGCTGTCGGCTCGCTTTGACAACCTTTATGGCTGCGATTCAGTGGATGATAATAATAACACCTTGGTAGAAACTGTCCACGCGGTCGGCTCTAAGTACTTTAAACCTGGCCGTAAAAGTAGACCGCAAAAGCTGGCCGGATACACACTTTAGCTCATGGAAGATCGACGTTTAATGAAGTTGCAGTCCCTCGGTGACAACGAAGTGTATCGGGAGCTTAGTAGACGGATCAATCGGTCCTTTGCAGCACGATATTCGTAACTTTAATACTAATTGTATTAAAGAAGCAATTGCGCGGAATAAAGGTACGAAGGTGTTCGCAAGGGACCTGTCTATTGGGCAAAGTCAGCTAACAACGCTAAAGACCGAAGACAGTCGTATAGTGTCAACCAAGTCTGAACTGCTGTTTAAAATCGAACGATTTTACGGACAGTAGTATATTCTGACAGCCGGTGGAGCTCCAGTTCTGAAGGTACTTCAGAGGCTCTTCAACTCTGTCTTGCTCGAGGGTGTTACGCCAGAAATGTGGAAGAGAGGCGTGGTGGTGCTTTTCTTTAAGAAGGGCGATAAAGCTATGCTTAAAAAATGGCAGGCCCATCTCGCTTCTAAGCCATATCTATAAGTTGTTTTCAAGGGTTATTACGAATCATCTCACTTACAGGTTTGATGACTTTCAGCCTCCCGAACAGGCCGGTTTCCGAAGAGTTTATAGTACCATTGACTATATTCACATGCTGCGGCAGATTATACAGAAGACGGAGGAGTATAATCTTCCTTATGCTTAGCGTTCGTGACTATGAAAGGCCTTCGATTCGATCGAAAGATGGGCAGTGCTTCAGTCTCTCCAGCGGTGCCACATATATCTGTATACTATCGGTATATCGAAGTACTGAAGAGTTTATATAACGACGCCACTATGTCAGTTCGAGTACAGGAAAATTGTACAAAAGCAATTCCATTGCAAAGGGGCGTATGACAGGGTGATGTCATTTCCCCGAAACTCTTTACCAATGCAATGGAGGATGCTTTTAAACTCCTGAAATGGGATGGGCATGCATCAATGTGAATGGCGAAAATCTCTCACCTTCGATTTGCGACGATATCGTTCTCATGGCAGAATTGCTGGATGAACTAGGCTTAATGCTCGAGGACCTCAATCGAGTTCCGAACAAGTGGGCCTTAAAATAAACATGGACAAGACAAAGGTTATGTCGAATGTCCATGTAGCACCCGCTTCAGTGCATATCGGAGGCTCGATTCTCGAAGTTGTTGACGAGTACGTCTATCTGGGACAAGTAGGTCAACTTTGAGAAAGAGGTCAATCGACGAATCCAACTAGGCTGGGCAGCATTCGGGAAATTACGGCATATTTTCTCGTCGAAAATGCCACAGTGCCTTAAGATAAAGGTTTTGATCAGTGCGTGTTGCCTGTGATGACCTACGGTGCTGAGACTTGGTCTTTAACTTCGGGACTTTTGAATGTTCAGAGTCACTCAGCAAGCAATGGAGAGGTCTATGCTTGGAGTCTGCCTGCGCAACCGCATCAGAAATGAAGAGGATTCGTAGAAGACTCGGGTAACCGACACGGCGCGCCGAGTAACAGCGTGAAGTGGCAATGGGCGGACTCCTAGCTCGAAAGACCGACAACCATGGAGCAGAAAGTTCTAGGTCCTCGATCTCTCGATGGGCAGATGACCTAAGGAGAGTCGCGGGTGGTCGTTGGATGCAAATAGCCTCCGACAGGGGGAGGTGGAGATTTTTGAGGGAGGCCCTTGTTCAGCAGTGAACATAATATGGCTGAAATGATAATGATGATGATAAAAAAGGAAGCCACCGATCGTCCATACAATCGGGCGTTATGGGCTGATGATGATAACCTTACGGGTATCGGTACGGGAAATCCCTACCTTCACCTAAGAGCTCAAATTAACTCAGTCTGTTATACATCCTGCAGGAACATTTGAAGATCTGCCCAGCTGTGTTCAAGTTTTAAGGTTAAGATAGGCAGTAAAACTGCGTAATATTGACTTCAAATCTCTATGACACAAGGAAGTGAATGCACTGTGGTTACTTTTTAGGGATCGCTGATATAATGGTAATATCACTCACCATATTCTTTTGTCTATTTGATAGCTTACTTGTTTTTTAATCTTATTGAAAGGACTAAAATGTTATAATTTAAATTGCACCAAATAAATATTTTTCTTTTTTCATTTCTTTCTTTCTCTGATATGTGGACTGTATTTACGGTTCCAATGATAAAATGTATCTTTCTTTTCTGCTATAAAGATTAAAATGAAAATTCTTAATGACTTCCATAAACATTTTCTTATTTAATTCTTGCC
Organism: Leucinodes orbonalis; assembly: GCA_019425675.1. Classification (NCBI taxonomy): domain Eukaryota; kingdom Metazoa; phylum Arthropoda; class Insecta; order Lepidoptera; family Crambidae; genus Leucinodes; species Leucinodes orbonalis. Next base: position 21,407 of record PQWD01000806.1, read on the forward strand.
AAGTATCTATAATAATATTTCTTCGCGTAATTCGCAGAGCTCAGCTTGTAAGAAGCTTAATTATTTGACGGTACCAAATTTACTTCACCGTCTTCCTTTTCCTTGTACTCAAAGTATAAAATATGGCTACAAAATAAACGTGCAACAAAGCAAAAAATTAGGACGTACATATAAGGAAAATACGCTTTTATGACCGATGCGAGAAACATGGTTAGCAAAATAAATTTCGACGTGTAGTTCTTTCTTTTCTATTATGTATATTTATGATGTACTATCTTTCCAAATTATTTTAAAATTTACGTATTTGATAATCCGTCAAAAGTCTAAATTAAACTATCATAAACGAAAATATTCTTGCCTGCGAAAGTACCAAAGCCGCGAGAATCTTTTTTAACTTAAAATTAGCAAAATTTTGGAGTTTTGTTAACCTTAATAATCCCTGTACTTATTATATTCATTAACAAACTTAGCGTTAGTTATAAAGTTTCCCTTGTTACTAATATAAATACATTAAAAAAATATTTAGACACTTCTGCTGATCTTACAGTGTTGATCCCACTGTAATGGTACGTATGCGCGACGCGTCGGGGAGAGAAAAAATAATTACAGGGCGGTTTAGTACAAATCGGATTTCACCGCCTCCGTGCGCTTAGTCTTGACTTTATGGTACGCGTTAGTTCCACTTACAGTTTTATTTCACGATGGGTATACGTGTGAGAATAATACAAGTATAGAAAAAACAAGGAAAAATAAATTTTGGAATTTCAAAGCATGTTTTCATAATAAAGTGTCGGGTTAAATATTTTTGTTTGTTAGTATACCAATAATAGAAGGAGTAACACAAAATCAATATTCGAGCTACAGCCTATGCAGGATAAAATCGATAACATTGTCTTTTTTTTAAACAAGAACCTACTCGTAATTCAAAGTACCTCCATCTACCAAATATGGGGCAAATATATTAATACTAAAATCAAATATTTTGAAACCTTAAAAAATCATGTCATTTTGATAAAAACAAATTAAAATATGATTTATTTTCAATTAAATATGGGTAAAGCGGGTTCACGGTGCGTGGTGTTGCGGAGAGCGGCGCAGGCGCGATATAGAATAAAGAAGTACGAGCTATACTTGCTCAATGCCAAAACGATTATTTATTTATTTATTTACTATTCATTTTGTGAAACTTTTATGATAAATGCATTATAAATTATTATTAGGTATTAGGTTCTTACAAAAACATTCCATAATATGAGTACAATAATAGGTCGAATGGATGCCAATGATTCAAAATTTACTCTATATATAGTTCCACTGCAGGCCACAGAACTTTCTGCACCGCATGACTATGGGTACATGCCCATACTGCTTTGTAATTAACCACACGGATCTCACGTTATTGTAGGGTGTTAACCACTACCATCCACAAATCCTAAGACAGTACGGAGGCACGAACAAGTGATAATAGTATTATTCAGTCATCCATCCGATAACTGACTTTTGCTTATGCGTGTTAACCGCCGTGGCTTCTAGCCCTTACAAGATACGCTTTCATATAAGTTTGCAATAAAAAAACACTTGAAATAATTCAACTCTTCATTGCAGATCAAACTATGAAAAAATCAAGTTTTAAATACCAATCTGGCCATTACGAAGCATTCAATTGAAACAAATACATTCCAGTTTCTAAACAACTTATTAAAATGTAAAGCTAACGCTCAGTTCGAGGCGCCCGCGGACCCCAGACCTCTTTCCTATTTATATGCAGATTCCATGGCGACCATAAGTTATCCGCTCATGCGCCGGATCATGCCCATAATGACGTCTAAATAACCATCTGCGTAGACTAACGACCGTAAATAGAGTATACTGCTATACTAGAAAACCAGTAGGTACGTACAAGTAAAACAGTACGAAAGCAAGATTAACAGAAGGCTAGAATTTTATTCTTGCCATTTACTGGAAAACTAGTATATCAATATACCATTATATAGCTGTCAATCATTTCAAGAAAAAGTACATCCGCTGACAACCTTACGTCTTATTTTTATCCACTGCAATGTTTACGTGTGTAATCCAACGTAAGTAAGCTCTATGTAAAATGCATAATGCAATCAATAAATTAATAGGAGTATTATTTTGCGATGACTAGGTAGGAAATTAAGTTGCCGTACCAAATATTGGCATGCGGTGATAATCGTCGAAACGCAATTGCTCCGTAGAAATCATGTGGTTTTTATGATTTCATTGTAAGTCTTCATTCGGATAACTCTATTAAAAAAGCTTAGCGTAGCGGATATTTAGTTTTCTAGCATACAACGTTTAGGACTTAATTCAAACGCCTTGTGAAATCTGCCGAATAGCAAAAGGAAGCTTTGGCGACCGGCAATCCTTTGGCCAAACCAACCAACACAATTGAGACAACACCACACGACATATTGCTGGTAAACGACGCTTCTACCATACAAACAGGCAACCACATAATTACACTTACACGTCGTGTAAAGGTACAAAGTTCAGACATCAAAAGGTCAAAATTAATAATATAAAAAAATCGCAAGTTTACAACCGACATGGTACTTCATAAGGGTGATTTTATAACGAATTAGAGTTGTGTAGCTTTCAACCGGGAACCGATCACGGATCAGTGGCACAGAATTAATTAATGCCGCGCGACATCTTGTTTCATTATTAAAATGTGACGCGGATTAATCCGATTAGTGTCGTGATGGTTGTATGTCGGGAATATTAAATGGACCGCGCATTTTTGAATTTAACCAAGGTTAAGCGCGTATGGAATGTGATTGCATCGCAAGTATGTGTACCTATTACTGATAACAAAATATTGGATTGTGTAGAATATTATAATAAACTGTATCATTACGTACTATTCTCATAAACTTCAAGATTCACACATTTATTTCGTTAAAACATACATATTCATAATATTAAAATAATAATAAAATCTTGATTCTTTCTCTCACACAGAAAATCAGTTACAGACTTGACCTAAGACACTGCTTATTTATAAAATTCTATGTGAGAGACTAGGAAATACATGTCTGACAGATTATTAGCCCCTCCATTTCTGGACCGCAATAATTTAGCAAGTACTTATAGGTGTCTTGTCTCAGACACGTAGATATGAGTCAGAATTTTACAATAATATAAAGTCTAACAACTAAAGATAAAAAGCAAAAAAAAAACAGTACATTTAAATTTGTGTCAGAGTATGTGTGAGTGTATGTACGTGTGTGCTGTGTCTGGTTGTTATGCCATTACTATAGTACGTCTTTTGTATAGTCTTGGCAGTTTCAACTGACTAATCAAATAGATACTACTTGTAAAAGATATTTAAATTACGCATATTCGGTAATTTGGAGTTTCTTGGCTTCTGATAATATTATAAATTACCACGTACAATATTGGTGCCTAACTGATGACTTTTTAATTTAATTAAACCATCCATCTCAGTTTGTTTACCCGGTTACTGCCTAACGGATAATTATAAATTCTTGTGTGGAAAATTGCGGTAGGTGTAGCCTGCAGAGTAAGCAAATTCTAATTAAATTAAGCTATATTAAGAGGGGAGACGCGTTTAAGGGAAAATAATGAAAATATTGCTGGGGTGGGTCCAATTACAAGATTAACTGTGTAATCAGAGTGACGAGTCGAGACAAAAGTCAGAAGCTGGGGAAAAATGGCGAGGTTTGAAGTGGCTTTTAAGGTGGAGGCTAAAATTTAGCCCGCTACCTAATATACATATTTTATCGAGTTTCTATTTTTTTATTATGCATTTTATTGCAATGCGTCCTACCCACGCTAGCATACGTCACTGATAGACACTGCGGGATTGGTTCATATATTCAAATACATTCAACGCGCAATGGAGCTTGCTATATTCATGGTCTCTCTTAGGGATCAGATCAGAAATGATTTAATGCTTAAGACAACTAAAGTTACCGAAAAAGCCCGCTGGATCGGTAAGTTGGAGTGGCAGTGGTCTAGTCACGTAAGTCGTATGTAATGTATGTCAATAAATAAAGCTAATTAAGGGATCGAATCCGGAACCCTTGGTGTAAGAGCCAATATCTCAACCAATTACATCACATGGGACGACAATCAAGATACAAAGCAAACTAAAAATAGTTTCTAAATTTTATTGTGCATACTTGTATATACATCATTTCCCGAACACCGTTTATAAGAACATCGCTCTCTGTGTGTCTACCTCTAAATTCGACTTCAATACGTGAACGCTAGCACTTTTCGTTATCTTCAATGAAAAATGAAAAGTGTTTATCCAGTTTAGGTCCCTACAGAACACTTTTCCACAACACACAATTCCAACACCATTATTTCAACTCTGTAAACTATGCAGATAGACATTTTAAACCTCGAAGTTTGCAACCCCTTCGGTCGCAGTGCGTCGACTGCGCGGTGTCAGAGGCACTATTTATCTTGCGGACGTCGGCGATTGATGGCCTGCCCTGAGAATTTGCATATTGCCTGCCCTATGAGTCCGAAAGAGCATCCTAGTGAAGTTTTTCATTATAATATATCTTTGGTTAAGGTTAATGTGTAACCTTTATCTACAAAAAAAAAAAGTTTTCATATATCTACTGAAAAAAATTACCCTTTGCCTGGTAAGTAGGTATTGTGTTCTATAAGGAAATCTAGAATTTGTTTGTAATGCTTTGAGCATCTAGGGCTGTCTCTCTTAAGTATAATGAGCTAAATTACTATTTCTCGAAATGGAACGGTCAGCTCTTGCTAGAATTATTTATTCTTTAATTTCATATGAAAGAATAAATTGATTCTGATGTCAAATATTGAAATAAATATGTCAGATTGAATTAGTCATTATTAACTGCAGACAATCTATACTAATATTATAAAGCTGAAGAGTTTGTTTGTTTGAACGCGCTAATCTCAAGAACTACTGGTCCGATTTGAAAAAATCTTTCAATATTAGATAGCTCATTTATCGAGGAAGGCTATAGGCTATAAATAATCACGCTACGAGCAATAAAAGCAGCAGCAATGAATAATGTTTCAAAATCCGGGGGATTTTTTCATACTTGGAGCTTCCGCTGCGTACGCTGCGTAAACGGTTAAAGTTTCGCAAAAGTCATGTATGAGAGTATTGTACCCCTTTAAAGGTCTACAAAAAAGTCGCGACAGTTTAAAGGTTAGTTCCCTATAACATATTTTATGCTGAACATTTTTTTAAATGATTCTTCATTTGCGAAGGTATTTTCATAAATATGATATCAATCCTTATCCAAATAAATACTTTATTTATCACAAATAATTCATTTTAAACAAAATTTCCCTATACATCATTCAACTTAAATGAATATCTTACGAGATATCGCAGTTTTAACTCACCTATATAAACGAAGTAGCGGGTTAAAGAGAGCGTTAGGTCAAAGTAACTATTCCACGCGGACGAAGTCGCACGCAAAAGCTAGTATTATATATAGACTGAATCCCTCAAGTAAATGACAATACTTAAAGTATTTCAGGTTTTAAAGATTTTAAAATTGTGTTGTTTATTTCATAAGGTTTTAACACAGCCATTATTGACTTTCTAATGGTTGAATCACTTTCTAGATTTAAGAGAGGTGCAGAATATTTTCTAAAGAACTGGAATAATGTAAGCAGAGATTCTATTTCAAACAAAAGGGGTTAGGTGCCGCATGTACAAATATTTGGCCGTACCCAAACGTGTCAATTTATTGAGATAATTAACTTCGAATGCGGGCATTTCGAACAAACTGAGATATTATCGAACAAACATTTATATTAAGACTTAGGATAACAAATCAATATGCAATGAACAAGCCTTAAAAAGGAAGGGAAATGGAATTGGTATACAGATTCTTTGTGAAAAATCAACGATCTGTGAATCAAGTCTTTTTGAAAACCTTAACCCTTTATAGTTATAGTACCTTTTGAAGGTTATTGGATTTTCCGCAGTTTTTACTGAAGAAGTCGGAGTAATTTTCTGGTTCAGTATTTAAAAGAAAAATAATAAGAACACATTCAAAATACTAGATTAATGCTAAGACGATAGACGCCGCATAGGCTATAATCAAAAACGTTAATCCTAGCTATTCACAAATAGTCAACGCCATAAACACAGATAACATCACATCATAAACTGCAGTCAGCAATTATGAAGCTAGTTCATAAATAAGCAGTTATTGTAGGTGCCGGGGGTCATTAATAGGGTAGTAAATCGCGGGGTCGAACGCGTTAATTTATGACCGGTCACCGGTCAGTCTGGGTTAATACCTGTTGAGTTACAGGCAGGCTTACCGGCCATGACCTTTGGATTAATGCAGACTTATGCCGCGAGGGTTATATGAAAAGTTACTTAGGTAATAAAATTGTTTATGTGTTTAATACATTTACGTAACCGATATGTAAGAACTGTATCAAACGCAGTTATAAACAGTACCTTTAGATTACAATTTAAATTATCTTTAAACATTAGACAGAGATTCATTTACTGTGATTACACAGACTGTACTCAAGACTTCATCTTTTAAATCAATCAGGATAGGCAGAAAAATGCAGAGGAACTTAGATATATGGCTTAATACGAGTACATTTAGCATGTACTCATATTAAGCCATATATTATGTAATAATGTGGTCACTGACTGGCCCACTATTTTGGAGTCGAGGAAAAATAATGAAGTATTTAGAGCAAAATCTCAAAAGCGAAAGAATAGCAGCGCTTTTTTATTAAGCCAATCCTTATTAGGTACTGCTATCTCCAAAATTGACCAACAAGCGTTGAAACACTTGACTATGAGGCCTGACTCCAGAAGTCGACTGTCTCGAGCTGTTGAGTTTTATTTTATTTGTTTATTTAAGCAACAATAAGCTCACAATCAAAGTATACAAAAACAAAAATATCAAATAAATTAGTAATCATGTTACAAAATTCATAAAATTACTCGATAACAGCAGTCTCCATTACCGTATCAGAAATGTAATAAAAGAGTATCGTGACAAAATAACCACTTAATTACATTTGTGAAACGATATCCAAATTTTACTCGTTTTTTATTATCCAACGAGTACTTAACTAACAAGAACATAAAACTGATAAAGTTCGATAAAAAACTTTCGTCTAGACATAAGAGCTTTCGCCTTCAAGCCAGCAAGGGCAAGTAGCTCAATTAAACGCTGAGGAATATTTCAAAGAAACGCATAAGTGAGGTAAGGTCAGAAGGTAAGAAATTTAAACAATGGTACAATTGCATTTTTTGTATTTCAGTGCACGAGGTAGCTAATGAGAACTACGTATCAGAGATTAATATACAATTAGAGTTGAAAATTGTTTTCCTATTCTGGAATAAAGTGTATGCACTAGTACAACCTAGTGATTTTAATTTATTATTTCATGCTATAAAATATAAAAAAATAATGGACCGACGACTTGGGAAGGTCGCTGGTGAAGACTAAATGAAAAAAGGGGAGGACCGGGATATCTTGCGAAAAATAAGGGGACATCCAGCAGTGGTCTGCTATAGGTTGAATATATCCATAGAGAATGATAAAAATAAACGTCTTTTGACAATTTGATTATGATATTAGGATAGAAACTTTGAGTTGCGTACCATGAAGGGGTAGCGTCTTGCCGTATTTTGGGTTGCCCGACAAAACTTAAAGAGGAGTAAGGTCATGCAATCCCGGTGAGCACACTCCCCGAACTGTATTTTGCTCCACGTGTGTTCAAAGTTTGCAGTTGACACTCGACCAGAGAGTCGTTACAAATCAATATCCTGGCCCGTCTCCAGTTGACTTCAAAGCATCTAAATGATATGGCTGTTCCAATTGAAAGATGTGAACAATGCTTCATACATGCCCTCACATGTGTTTTTTTAGCAGTTATGTTTTGCATTAATGTGTTTTGTTTGACCATAAAAAATAATTGATTATCTTTTTAAAAATAATGTTATGCCAAAAGGACACATTTTTAATATTTTTAATCATTGATATTAGTACATACTTACTAAGGCAGGAAATCTTATAAATTCAATTCCTTTGAATAAAAAAGAACAACCGAAACTTGACCGAATTTCCCTGTTTATTTTTTACTTATATCTAATTAAAACATAACTTATGCTGAAATACAAGGGCACGTTTTATGGGAGCAAAACTCGTGAAACGGGTCGCTTCTGAAGTTGTGCGTGCGTAGAACCAATTATATGGGTGGATAATTAAAACAGGATATATTTACGATCGTTGAGACAATATGGCGCCACTGGGCGATAATTTATTATCGTCCTTGATTTTAACCCTATTCCATACAGGAATATCTATATCTTGGGCTGGATAATACCACTAAAATATCATTCAATATTTTTGTAGACGGGAGTTTCGTCAATACATAATTAAACCTTCATTTATGAGGCAAACATTTCAGTTACATTACCAGTTCTACTTTACAACATTTATGTAAATACCAATTAAAGAGGTAATGATGAGAATCAGAACTTTTATTGAACCGGTAGCCTTTAATAATATTCCCATGGAGATTTATACATTTTCAAGGCACCTGTTTAAAAATATACATATAACATAGAGATTTTAATATTTGTTGGTCCAGTGTATTCGAAGCATTTGAAGAATCATAAACCGGCCTGTAACGATAATCCGCACTGGGTCAGCGTGGACAATTATGGCCTATATACCCTGTACAAGTAGGCGTGTGACCCTCAGTGGCGACATAAAATGTTAATCATCTAACAATACTTTGTTCGAGACATATTTGATCTGGAAATATGTTAGAGCAGTATCTTTTCCATCTTATCATTTGCGGAAATTGTCTAAGGCGTTTTTCACTTACATGTAATGAAGGAATGTAACATTATAGGCGAAATATAGTCCTTTTAATGACTTCATAGTGGGTGTAACGCGTTAACTTGCTCTAAGTGAGTTTTAATTACATCACTGAAGTTTTGGAGTACCGCTAGGGAAGCGATCCCAACATTGTATGAAACACCATAAATGCATTTTGCTTGTACGTAGTGTCAGTATATTCAAGTCCTGGGTTTTATTTCTAACTGGTCCAGTTTAGGTTAACACGTAAAAATAAGTGATATACATAAATAAGTATATATTAAATTGCAAAGGTTAATGATTAAAATTATACTAACCTTTAGTTAGGCTAACCTTAAATGTTGAAGACGATGATTCAAATTCTCACTTAATTAGACACAACGCCTCGGCTGGTCTTATACATGGTTAATCAGACGTTTACACAATAGTCAAGTTAATGTCTACCCGTCACCATGGTTAATACCAAGTCACCGATACGTCGGAAAGAAGATAATTCGAAGTTCAAAATATACTGCTTTATAATCCTAAAACTTAGTTATCGTAGTAAAATTGTCTTACGCCACGCGTACAATAAAAGTTAACCTTATTATTTTACAGTGTGAGAAGGAACATTATACAAGATCGAAAACTGTTTCATTCTAGAACCACTTAAGTAACTTTAAGTCTTTGAGCAAAGGCATTCACTTACTAGGTGATTTGGTGGCACTTCAAGGATATCTGGCATGTAATCTTAGTATGAGGATTAAACAAATGGGTGAACGTATTATTCATATTTAATATTTTTATGTACATACTTTTATGATTAGAAAAACCAGGGTTTTACATAGGCACAGACATTTCATAAAAACGCATATCATCAAACGAACGAACACAGACCCTTCTTTTGGATGGACTTTTAGCTACTCGACGTAGGTGGTATTGACAACTTCACCGAGCAATTGGCAATAGGACATTGCTCTCAGCCTCAGATATCCATATCCATCAAGAAACTGTCTTCATAACCATCCTATTCAACCTATCGCAGTCCACTGCTGGACATAGTTTCGTTTGTTATTCGTTTTGTTAAAAAAATCTTATTTTCATTTATCATTACTATATAATGAACAATAACGAGTGAAGTAAGTTTTAAAACTTTTACGTGAAGCAAGTAATGCCTTAAAGTTTACACCCAAAGATAAACCGTGTGCAGCCGAAAGTCTCGTTCGAAACTCATTCTGTATGCGACCAGTAAATACAGCCGGCAGCTTTAAGTGATGGAGCTTCACAGGGACATAGCATCGAATATTTAGAGCTAAACTAAGCTGGGACGCACAAACACACAACCCGCTATTGATTTCCCATCAAGAAGCAATGGTTAATTTTTAACGGTAGTGTCGCAGCTCCCTAATTCAGGGCGATTATCGTCAGTCACACGATAAACTGAAATACGTCGCATCGTTAATATCGATTCCATTTTCATAATAAATGTGACACGAAATAATGTAAGTCTTCTTTCGTATTACGCATTGTATTCAGAGGCTATTGATGTATTCTTTGTATGGGCTAAATACTCGTAGCTATTACATTAGATTTTGGTTCGGAAAAGGAAACCTTAGGAATTTCAGAACCTACTTTTCTTTATCTTATTAGCATTAAAGTTTCCTCAGTTAACTTTATAAGTTTTTATAAAAATACTCGTAACAGATAAGAAGCAATTTTTCTAATGTTTTTGAAAATGTTGTTACTCGTATTTAGTTGATTCACTTAATCCTACCACTTAACATGACTTTATTAACAAAACTTGAGTTTTATCTTAATCAGACATTCCGAGTGATGTTTGAATTAAAATACTACCTAAGTTTTAAACATGCAAACAAGTTTGCTAAATTATTGCTGCTATAATTTGCTCCATGGTCTAAAACATATTATTTCGTCGAGACCATATTTGTCATCGAAATTCAAGCCAGGTACGCTCTACGGAATTTAAATATTCATTACCTTCCGAAAGTTCTATAATTCTCGCGGCGACGACTTTCGAACTTTGTATTAAATAACTGGATTAGTAGGTACTTGACTTGTCTTAAAATTCAGCTGGTGAATATTATGATTTCAATGTAATTTTTGTTTACAACAAATTAATTACGATTAAGATTAATACGATGAAGATAAAGTTTTTGTTACGACTGACTCTATAATTCCTATGCAGTCATCTTGACGCACAGATCTTGTTTTTTTAAGATATGCCTATTGAATATTTGTTATTTAAATATTTTAAACTACAGGTATTGTATTATATCATTTGTTTTATCTTTTTATTACAGAAGCTAAACTGCATACAGCCTTAGTAATAATTTTCATTAGTCTCATTTTAATTTTGGTTTCTAAGAACAATATCTTATATTTATATTAAATTCACATCTTTTAATACCTTCATATTTTTGTTACTTTATGATCTCGTAATCAACAATCACGAAAACTCACTATACACTTTAGCTTAGTGTTTTATAGCCTTACTGATTATGCCTAATCTACTAAAAAATACTTTCAATAATAAGTAATGTAGCTTCATGTTCGCTTGTAAAAAAGGATAAAGCTCCAATCAAAATATTTAAGACTAGCTTTTGCCCGCGGCTTCGCTCGCATTAAATTCGGGATAACACGGTACTTGCATTTATCACTATACATACGATTTCCCCTCCCTCCAACTTTGAAGGTTTCGGGGTCAATTTCAGAATTTTTTTAGCAAAAAATATGTTATAGTGAGCTAACCTTAAAAGATAGACATATGCTGTCGCGGACTTTTTTGTAGACCATTAAAAGCAGAACAATACTCTCATACATGACTTTTGTGTAACTTTAACCGTTTATGCAGCGGACGCAGCGGAAGCTCCAAGTATGAAAATATACCCCCGATTTTGAGACATTCTTCATTGCTGCTCCGCTTCTATTACTCGTAGCGTGATGATATATAGCCTATAGCCTTCCTCGATAAATAAGCTATCTAACACTGAAAGAATTTTTCAAATCGAACCAGTAGTTCCTGAGATTAGCGCGTTCAAACAAACAAACTCTTCAGCTTTATATATTAGTATAGATAGTTAGCTTTGTACTTCATCAATAAATTGTGGTTAAACATAGTGTAGTGATATTTTATAGAGTCCCCCTTTAGCATGTTTTTATTATGCAACACGTAAAATTTTTGTCATAACTTGGTGTATTATCAAAGTTATTTGGTCACATCTCACACAAGGCGGGGTTGCCTCGAGCGCTCCTCGATAAACACCAAAGGGTTTCAGTAGTCTAATGCTGTTTACTCACGCTACTTATTTTCAGTTATTTCTGTGAATTCTTTATGACTTGACATTCATATTTTGTTAACGACTTTCGGACGACGTCTTTTGGATAACATTTATTTAGTAGATTGTTAAAAAGTTCATGAAGGAATCGTCTCTCTGGCGCTGATACTTGACTAATCATTCGATGTTTTTTTTTATTAAGTAAGACGCTCTTTCTCTTTTTTAGTAATAAAGCAACATGATAATTATTTGAAGCAATGTTTAATTCTGTGCCCGCTAACCATATTTTGCGGGCACAGAATTCAACATTTCTATCAATTTTAATAATATTTTTCGAACACCCATCTGACAAATGATCATTGCGTTATATATAGAGTTTATTGCAATCGCCAATATCCCTCGAACAATAACAAAATACAAAAATGAACGAGACTACTTGAAAATACCGTAACAATACACCCGGAGAATATCAATAAAAATCACAATAAACGTGGAACGTGCTCAGTCGGACAGATTTGGGGGGAGTTGTTCCTGGCTATAAAAAGGTTCGGCTTTAACCGTTCCTCAAACAGGTCGGCCCCCTGGCTGCAGACCGGGTGAAATTGCCGATGCACCTGACGTGCGTGTACAAACGAGCTGGAGCTTGGACGTTGAGACCGATTGTACAGTTAACAAAACAAGTAAATGAACAAGGATTACAAAGATCAAGACCAGGGGGGTTACCGACATTACGTAAAACAGTGTTACAATAATATTACTTCGTCTTTTCTGGTACAAAATATAATTCTAATTTCTAACTCATTATAACAATACTGTTTAAGAGATTGTGGTTACCTTGGTTATGTTATTTACTAACCATGATACTTTTTTTGTATTGCACAGTTAACAATAACAGTGTTAATAAGTCCTTGAGATACTGTGCTATGTTGTCTGCAGAGGTAAAATATATACGATCTCTAATCTTCGCTTTTAGTTATACTTTTGATGTAGTTTTATTGTATTGTGTTAAATATACATCGAAAGCAGTATAATAACTAGATCTTGCACTTTGATCTTTAAGCTCTCAAGGCTCAAGTGATATGACTTAACCCCTGAATTTATATTGGCACAAAGGATTCGTTTTATTTGGATTTTTAATCACAATAATTATTAAGAGGGGATAATTATTAAGAGTATCTATTTTGCGAACTGTACAGACTCAGTACGTCTTTGAAATTCTGTAATTCCTTACACCAAGACGCCTTTTATTGATTAGTTCAAATTTTTTTTAACTAACTGATACATTTTAACTAGTTCATATAAGTTTATTTAATATAAGTTATTATTGAATATATTTTTTGCACGAAATGAACACAGAACTTGAAGGAGATTGTACATACAGTCATCTGCCTTATTAGGGTTCCTGAATCTCGCCGGATTCTCCGACCTTATTAGTTAAGCTATTGTTTTAGCTAGTTATGCCACAAGTAAGGAACTGCACTGCACATTTTTGGAATTACAGGGTACCAGGATACCATATAAAATACCTAAACAATAACTGCAGAATTTATCTTTATAACAATGTCACCGAAGTATAATTATTACATAAATATAAGTTATAATAAAATTCGGCATATTAAACAAAACTGACATAAACTAAATTTGAACACACATCCCGTTAACCTGGTTTGTAGAATTTTAAAGAGAAGAAAACCTTGCGTTAAAAGGTACAACGTAATGGCATTCCTGCAACTCAGAGTGGCACTTTCAACAAATAGGCACCTTCATCATAGCAAAAGTCGCAGCTGAGCGAGTGCGCTGGGGAGCAATAAACTGAGCGAGCAATTTGTTTAATCAAAAACAAATGTAGGCCCGGGCCGGGGGTAACGCGACACTCTTTTGTTTTTGTGACGTAGCCCCCGCACAAAAGTTTTGTTTTGATACGTAATATTTAGGCCAGGAGAAAATAATGAATCAATTTTTATTACGTAAATTATTAGTTATCTAGTCAGGATGTTTATTTTTTATTTATGGTAGATTAGCTGTATCTATGCGCAGGTCATAAGTAGGTACTGTGAAAATATAGTCGTCTATAAAACTCTAGTAGGCTACCCTAAAAAGTTAATAACAATGGTTTTGCACTTCTAAGTTTCGAGAGGCACTGTAGCTGGTAAAATTACCGGGTATGGACCTAAGATCGGACGTCTCGAGAGCAAAGGGCAGTGTTGACAGATAATATTGACTACCTGTTATTATTGATTTTCTTCTACACACACTGCATCTATCATATTTAAGTGCATCATTTCAGGTGAACGTCCCTTTCACTTAACATCATTTAATACGGTTTTTAAGCAATTTTTTGGCAAATGAATATATTTTATGAGTAAATAATTTAAAAAAATGGTATATCCATTCTAAAAGTTAGTCAAATCAAGCCATGAAAAAATACTCGTGCCATGGAGATGTCCATTTTTCCGAATTTATGTTATGAGTTACTGTAATTAATACCTTTATGTAGCTCTCATTTTCGGAAACCAATCGCATAACTCCTATCGATCTCAATCCCGCGGCACATGTGTGCCAATAGCTTTACCCGAAAACATTGTCGCGTGTTGTTATTCCCGACACGCCGAGTCGGTCACGTCGCCTACCAATAATTCTGTGACTCATCCCGGGCGCTGCAATTTTCACTCTAGAATATCAAATAAGCTGCCGTATGAAAATTTTACACAACAGTATTCTTACGGAGGTTAATTTCGCGTCTGCGATGTACGCGTTCATATACAGCCACATTAAATTCAACATTTAGGGTTAGCTCTTTAAAGGAATTATTATATTGAAATTAATTTTTTTGTTACATAAAACTATAACCAGTATCAATTACAAGATTTAACCTTTTTAAATATAAGAATATAATTACGATCAATGTTTGTCAACTAACATGTTGTCATAACTTAAAATAATCATTTATCCAAATATATAGAATTGATGCATGATTTTTATAAAACCGAGATTTATCAAAATACACATAAAGGTGCATAGTGCTGCATCTCCGATTTGCACTTCAGCACGATTAAAATTGCATTTCAATTCGATCTAGCTAACTTCATCAATTACGCTCTTTCTAAGGCAAATTATGATAAATAGGAAACATAACTTGATTGTTATATTGATAGCCCACAAGTCAAGTCAATTCCATTTATTTAGTTTTGTAGGTAATACATTGAGCTCTTATGAACTTCAAAGTATAATATAAAATATCTAATTTCCAAAGTAAATCAAAATTTATTTTATCTTTAATAATGGAGAACACTTCAAATATTTGGCCCTTTGCAAGAGAAGAACTCAATAAATCAGAACGCTGATAAGCTTTTCCAAATAATCAGAATAACTTACACAATTTTTTTTTATTATTGTTATTTTTTACGCATTTAAATCAGAAATATTGTGACGATTTCGTATTCTATACAATTTTTTTTAAAACGTAAAGCCCACATTCAAATGAAATAATGAGTTATTTTTCTTTTTTTCCCTGGTAATATTTATTTCATGACATTCGCAACCCTAACAAAAGAAGCATTCACGGCGTGGCTTCATGTAACATTGCGTGTTGAGAAAATCCACAAATACGAGTGTTGTATTTCGCAATCCCTATACAATCGCCAAAAGAAGCGATTTCCTATAACAAGTCAATACAAACAAAGTAATTATAATAAATTGATTAAGCTGAACTTACCTATAATAGATACATGTATCAGAATTATGAAATGTAACACTCTTATATTATAATATGTGTATGCATGTATTGTTGGTGAGTCTAAATAAATAAACAATATCTATTTATGTAATTTTCGGTATCTGATATCAATTAATCAAATGAAATTGATCTCGATTTTGCATTAATATTTTAGTCGAAAAAGTATAGTTATAATATATTTAAATATTGGATAATTGTGTATAGTTAATTATACCATTCAATAACTTTTGTATTTAATTACATATGCATTAGCGAGTACAAATGAATTCGATACCTTAAATCTAACTAAGCCTGAGATCCAAACCATTACAACATGTACAACGTCAATTATTGAAATTGAAAATGTCCTTATTTACATTTGAAAATGAACATGACTGTAATCGGACCATTATTGGACTCGTAGCATCGTCGTAGTATGCTATAAAAGCGTAGCATCAATCAACGCGTCGTAGCGTGATACGAATAGGCATTGTAACTGAAACCTGTGGTATTACTCATAGCAGGATACCACCATCAATCACAATACTGTTCATTTCATATGACTTGCCTTTTTTTCTATGGTTAAATCAATCTCTTAAATTTATTTGTTCTTTAGAAAAAAAACATGTGCCTTTAATTGTAATTTTCATACTAAATATTCTATATTATAGCTATATTTATATGCTTCTGCAATGTTTTTCAATATAGAAATGGTCCCAATTTTAAATAAGAAAGTGTATAAAGTATCTAATATCGTAAAACAAGTCTACACGAACCACAAAGATCCCCCTTCAGACATTTAAGCCGTAAAAAAGGAAAACGCGGAGTAGGCCGCAAAAGGAAAATATGACATACATAAATTTACCCCGCACTCATTGTATTCCAACAAATCTGATAGTGTATTTTTACACCACAATCCAATGTAAACACTTTTTTGCACTCACTTAAAAAGTTACAAAAACTCTTGTCTTTGTTAAAAAGGAATCACAATCACAGATTCGAATTTCGAATCGTGTTTACAAAGTTACGTTGTACCGTCGTCCGTCAGAGGTCGCGCGCACGTGTTCCGTGCGGTCGCGCGAGGCGGACTACCGCAGGCGGCCGCTCCGCAGCCTCCCCGCCCTCGCCGCTGCGCATTTGCACTGCCTTATCTCAATGGGGAAGTGTTCTGTTATCTTTCCGTTCGACTATTACCATACTTGGGTGCTTGGAGTACGATGTTTCATGTCGTACGACTTTACAGTACATGGTGGTGTCTGTCTAATAAGAAAATAAACGTGTAACATATTACAGGTACATATATCTTTTTGGTATTAATTTGTTTGATAAACTTATTGAGAATATATTATTGCACAATGAAATATATAACACCATAAATAAATACATTATCGTGGGTATGAATAAACAGCTATAGGTAAGTATATAATATTCTGTTTGCACCTTAATTCGTAAACGGGCTGTTTATGTATAATTAATACTACATATCTTAAAAACAATTTGATTAATATAATTGAACTTTAATACGTTTTAAGCTAACGTGTAATATTTACAGGTAAGAAAATCCTTCTTTCTTTTTATTTTAGGAAATATTGCAACACTGCTAGGGCTCTTACACAATACATCCATTTGTAGGCTGTATTCTATGAACATAGTTTCGCTTCTGGAATGTGGGTCGCACTTATCGTCGACAACACACAAGAGATCGGCGTTGTTGGGCCAAAATCGAAATGCCGGCCGCATTTCTAAAACAGAAAATGCACTTTGAGTTGGCATATCGGCAACATTTCCTCTTTGTTTGAAATTAGACCAGCTATATACCTATTAACACAACAATGTGAGCACAATAAGTCTAAAGCATCCATTGACAAAATCTAGTTATAAATGAAAGTGTAAAATGAATAGTATTTTCTTAAGGGAAAACAGCACCTTATTACCCCGCCTTTTATAATAAGATTTCAACAATCGAGCCGTGCTCGGCAATTCAGATTGGAAAAATGAGGAACAGCAATAAAAACGAAACAAAGAGCCCTGGTCACGTAGACCTTTATAACTCGACCTGACATCTCAGAGCGGGAGAAATGGCTTTTTGATCTTACACTAAAACTTACAGTATACCCATGTCATATGGTTGGGATAAATGATAAAAATCAATATTATATTCCGAGTGCAGTTCCTACTCTAGTTAACATTTTTCTACTATAAGATAACAATGTGATTTTCCTTTGGCACACGATATACAAACGTATACTTTTCTCACAAGCAGGTAAGTAATTCTTACTACTTTAGTATAGGGAGATATTTAAAATATACTCAACAACCATTAATATGTGTATTAGTCAAAATGACTACAATACTCGACATTTGTTAACGGATCAAAAATGTAATTAAAGGCCATTAATTCATAACGGCATTGCCGTTTGATATGTCAATCTCAAAGAATAAATGAAAGAATTAATTTCGATTCGATTGTATAATTTCTACGGGACCTAAAGTGTGCTGTAATTGCATGACACCGATTTATCGTCCACTTGTCGTCTCTCGCATTAGTCGCATGTTCTATCAGCGACAAAAGACATAGCATATACATAACAATCAATATTATCGTATTATCATATTTGGCTTGCGTATAAATATCGATTCGATGAAAAGAAGAAAGTATATCAATATAATCTTGATTATTCTTGGTGAAGGAGAAACAATTTTTCCAGTGACACCATAAGGGGTCAGTCACAAAAGATTTTCTAATCTGTCTGAATTAATGGCGTTCACTAGATTAATACAATTTGATGTCGATGCAAATGTTTACTATACATAAACATTAATATATTTCGAATTATCCTTATTCTCCGGTATTTTACCTACTTAGTGATGTTATACATTAGAAACTAAAAACAAAACCTATGTTAGGTATTGCCTAACATAGGTTTTGTTTTCTTATTAAGCGTCCCCACCGAGGGACACGAGCCTACCTGTATAGGGTACGCGGGCCCAGTGCGGATTGGTCGATTTCATGCACAACCTTTCAATCTTTTCGCAGGCGTGAACAGGTTTCATCAAGATGTTTTCCTTCATAGTAAGACGGTTGGATAGGTGTACATATAATTTCGAAAATACATTGGTTGTCATACGTGGTGGGATTTGAACCTGCAATAATTTGAATAAAGTAATACTAAAGACTCTTTTCAAAGCATAAAGAGATACTGAAAACGCATTGCAATAAAAAATCACCCTCATTGGAGCTGTCTAGTACCAGCAATTTATTTTCCACGCCGTCGGCTATCCAAACGACCGGCAAGAGAGCCTATATGCCCTCTAAAATATCACACGATCAAATGAACTAATCGCTTAACAACGACTAATAGATTTAGGCAAACATGTTATCCCGGGTAACGATTGCAATTAGTAATCGAAACTGTTTGTAGTATATGAACAAAATATCCGAAACGAAAATATAAATTGTACTCGATATCACTGATATTTGATATTAAAGTTTGTATCTGAAGGAATATGTGATGGGTATTTCCAAAGGCAAACATAGTAAATTTAATATCAGATCGAATTTAATAGAATGCAGATTGTTAAGTGTCCATGACCACAAATCTAAAATAATAAAAAAATAGCCAGAACCAAGGGTTCATACGCCTTCCGAAGCACAGAGAAACTTTGATAATATTTTATTCACCTATGCGATGAACGACCATTGCAATAGTTGCTTGAGTATTCGTCAATCAAACGCGCTAGTCGCTACACAATCGATACGATACTGCACAATATGGTAGGTAATTAATAACGCGACATTCTCAAAACTAGGTACAAAAAAAATCTTTTCATGTATCGTACAGCCAATTTCTAAGAGGATTCATTTCAACCTTTATAAGAATCCACCCTAATTAAAGAAGTGTAACCTCGCCCATCCATTTTCCGCCTGGTCGGCCTTATAAATGAAAGGCGTAGTGTGCACGCGCCCTAAGCCCGCACCCTAGATGACTTGCACTCTGGATGCACATTTTAATGGTCTGTTCTCCTCTCCAGAGGTCGACTGTTTGCACTTTAATTGAAGTGAATTATTCAAGAAAGTGTTTGTGTTTTTGAGCGTTGTTTTTGATGGCAAAGGAAATTAGGGTAACGTTATGTTAATTGAGGAAAAAAATAGATGATTGATTTCTTTAAAATAAAATATCTACTTCATTTCGGAACAACGTACGAACGTAAACTTTTATTGCACACACAAACTCGAATACGTTCAATGAACGTTTAAATAACCAACATTTATCGGGCAATGAAATAATATCAAACTAAGACTTGCAACAGCTTTGGCATCCCCGACCCCTCAGTGTGATCACACTTAATACCCACCTTTACGATGCAATCGGTCTGTTCTAGGTAAAATTACTACAACCACAGCACGATGGCTCCTTCCACTATTGTCTTTAAGGCCATCCCGTCTGACTTTCGAACACTTGCAATTACTACAACTATTCATGTTCACAAACTGCATTTAATCTACGGATAGTTTGAGTAATCAAATATTTATTAGAAGCATAATGTCCACAGCATAACTTTGTCTAGTATTAGTTCTCATACCTTTTATTTTAGAATGGTTTTGGACTAATTGTTTTGACGTAGAATAACTTGGTTCCGGGTGAAATGAGGTATACAGTTTATAGTTGAAAATATCTCATATATTTCGATAAGAAATAATAATATATTTGTAAAAACACCTTGTATATAATTAGAACATCATTTGAAAGGTTATAATAAGTAAACATTATGTATACCTATAGCTCTCGTATGCCTCGGAGTTCTAATTTTTCCAGAGGCAATACATGATAATAAACTGTCGCAGACTTAGAAATTTAAAGGTAAGCATACGCAATGTATGGTTGTACTGTTTTCAAGGAAAAAAATGATGTGATAAAAATAATGAATCATATTACACCGTCAAAAAAAATACTTTTCAACACAATTATGTATCATTCCATGAACAAACTCTGTATAGTATTACTGTCGTAAGCTTTCGCGATTGGTACTCATTGAAACAACACTGATTTCACGCATTAAATCACGGGACACATGAAGACTGCCACGGTAAAACTACAAAGTCACCGAAACGTCGGGAGAATAATCATAAAAATTACGCGATTGAATCCATAAAACTAGTGTTTTTTCAAAGTATTAGTATCGTTGTCATAGCTCTGCCGTTCTCCGAACATCAGATATGTTGCTGTCAACCGCAGTGCAAACCCCACTCACGCTTGCAACAGACAAAACAGCATGGATGAATTCTAATGAGTGGTTTAATGTAGCGCTCATGCGTTGGCAAACTCGAGCGACTGTAGAATCACGATATATGAATTTATATCAAAACAGGCCATAATACGTAAAGGGCATGTAGCCTTTCTAAACATAAATAAAGTACAATGAAATATTAGGTGTTTATATAATCTTGACGACCGTTTTCTAATATTAGTTGTTAAATCACACACAACAAATTCAAGGATCGAAAAATGGCATGTCATTGATAACAGTGATAATTTATGATGTATTGGACTATATTATTTTTGTACTAACAAAATAGTGGCATATTGTTTAGTGATGTTTATTCTTCGTTCAAATTGCAGCTAAAGTTGGGTTGGATGTCACGGTATTATGTTTTATATATAAGTATCCTACTTATACTCCGGTAATAGAAATAGTCTGCCAAATTTTGGGTGTCTTTATTCAGAAGCTATGAATGGGTTGTCATGAAAAGAAAGCTACCTATTAAAGTAATAGATCCAAAGAAGCATTATTGGGTTTTTTATAATAATGCTTACCTACGAGTATATACATTAATATATTAGGAAATAACTCACATATTTCAAAATCCAATACTCTATAACCCTTTGTGTCTGACATTACTCTCCAAATAAAGTTAGAGTTTAAATATGTCTGCGTCTTCGCTATTAGCTAAAGGAAAAACAGCTTACGAATAACAAGAAAACATGAAATTTTTACTGCCACCTGTACAAGGCCACTTTGCAAAACGAATTTACGATAATCTACGAAAAATTTGTGCTGAGTCAAGCCAAGCGCGGTACTATCGCACTTCTTATCTACACTCATCTCTTTTAAACCGATCATTTTTGAGCCACCTACGTTTTAATAATTAAATTTAAAACTTTTTACGAAAAATTTTTGTACTTCATTTGACTAGTCCAATCGCGCTTTTTAATTCTTGCAAATAAATGTTTTTTTCGCCGTATCATCTCCCTCTGGTATTGAAAATGTCCATAGGCTGCGTTACCATTTACCATTAAATGACTTATTTGTTCCTTTTCACCACAGTGATATCATAAAAAATATTGTATACATTATACCACTATGCGTCATCTGCCAATAGAGAGTTGATAGGAAACAATTTCCACAACATTGTTTGTACTTTCGCAACGTCCAAATGAATAATGCAAGGCGTAAAGTGTAGGATGTGGAACGTAAAAATATATAGCCTTTATTAGACGGTTAGGCTAAGGCGATATGACATCGGCTCACTCAGGTGAGCCGGCTCTATCGATTACGCCAACCGTCTACCGTTCTTGAACAATAATATTTTCGGACGCCCTAGCTTTTCCAAGTAAAATAACGAAAGATTTCCCACAAGAAATAAGAGGAGGAAATTGCGTTGGCGGGAATTCATGTATAGTGACAATGTAGTTGGAGGTATTTTTGTATCATTAGGATATGAGTTATATAACTTAAGTAGGTATTCGTGTACATTGATTGAAAATAACTTTTAACTTTAAATAAAGATCCGAAATCGAGAAGAATGACAGCAAGTAATCTATTGAAACTCTTATTACGGAATTTAAATAGTTTTTCAACGTAAATAGTATTTCTGTCTGAAGTGAGTTAAATTTACTTATTAGTTAATACAGAAACAAATAACTCTTGGTGAAAACATACCTCTGTATGATAAAAACTCATTGCATTTCTTAAGTACGGCATCAAAAAATATAAGGGACCTTCCTTTGCCTTTAAGGTTAGAGGTTTATTCTTCAGCCGAATCGGATAACAATCGTTAGTTGCCTACGAGCCGTTAGCAATAAAATAAAAGATATCCCTTTCGATATTATCCCTTCGTAAATAAACTGCACAATAGAACCGTGCACCATAGTTTCAATACGGCGAGGTAACAGATACTGTGCGAACTTTTGCCAGGGTCGGTGCAATGTTACAAATTACGAACCGATAAAATGGAATTATTTGAGGCAATTTATAATTAAAATACCCTTAAAAACCAATCACAATAAAATGTTGTAATATGAAATAAAAATCTGTACTAAAACAAAAAGTATGGCTACTTTTGCAACACAAGTTTAAGTCGTGTTACACAATTTCAAAATCATAATTTAATCATAATTTTCAATACACTTGCTCAAGTAATTATGTTACACTTACAATGCATATCGTGTTAAATAATTCTTTATTATATTATCATTATAGACTTACGAATAAGTACGGATATGGGTCAAAGTAATAGATATCCAGTTGCCTTCCATAGTGTCAAATTAACGTTCGTCTTCACCGAGGGTCACAAGCCCACCCGTATAGGGTGCTTAGGCCTTAATCATCCACGCGGGCCCAGTGCGGGTTGGACGACTTCACGCACAACCTTTGAATCTAGTAGGAGGTTTCCTCACGATGATTTCCATCACCGTGCGAGTGTCGGATAGCGGACATATAATTTAAAAAATACGTTTAATTTGTAATTTCAATAGTACGTGGCGGGATTTGAACCTCAGCTCTCCCGGTGGGAGGGCAACAGTCCATATCATTGAGCCACCGACGCTCCGACCGATGAAATGTATATATACCTTAAATAAACAATAAACTAACATTTATCTAAGACATATGCTCGTAATTTCGAACATACATTTGTACGCGGCGGGATTTGAACCTGCACTTTCCAGACAGGAAGGCACCAACGACCATTACAAACGGTTTATAGTTAATAAGCAGAACTTCATCCTTTATGAGCTATTTTATTATCATTTTAGGTAGCTTGTTCATAATTAACAATCAGTTTGAATTTACAATCAATTTGAATTTACAGACAATGTTACGTGAAATTGTGTAGTAACAAGTTTAGTTAACTTAACAGAGGTTGATAAAATTACCTATACCTATTTCTCAGTGCCTAAGGATACATAAAAATGTTCTACGACTGTCCTCACTACAAAGGTTGGATTCGACCCTGGTCCAAACGCTAAAATGGTTTCGATTGGGGTTCCGCCCTCTAACTTGAGATACAATGCGCTAAATGGACCTATTCTGAACGCATGTGAATTTAGATTATTGTAATAGGCCTTTTTGGTATTGGATTCAACTTATATACAACTATAAATGGCACTTACGCGCAAAAGTACTTCATCACTCGTCAAAAAATGAATTCTTAAATATTGTTTTACTTTTAGTCCTAATTTATTTCATAAAACTACCAAATACAATATACCTTAACTAAAAAAAATTTTTTTCAAAACATAAGAAAAACTATCACGAGTACTTTTCAATTACCTGCACATGTTACACACGGCCGAAATTATTACAGGTACCTACTACAAAACTGTTTCCGACCGTTTCTTTTTTTATTTTTTTAAAGTTATTGTTCCTGAGTCATACAATGTTTAATTTTGTGGATAATAAAATTTTAGTATCTCTTCTCTTCAAAATCCTGGTAGTTTCAAGTGTCGTTATTGTGTTTTTTTAAATAGTAATATAGTCGGAATAACGACGCGGCGGCGTGCGGCGATCATAAATTGCTTGAGTTTGATTAAGGCGGGACACTCGCGGCGGCTGCACCCCGCGCGATGCACCGGTGCACTCTATGTATAGGATGTGCGAACTTTTTTCATTAATTTTTTTGTTCATGTGCAATGTCATACATACATTATAAATTTAGCTTCGTCCAATGTATGTTTTATTTTATTATATTTATGTTTTCATTTAAACTATCAAAAGTCGCAGTTCCATGTTATCTTTGTTAAGCAAATACATATAAAAAGACAGTCCTATTAATTTGCGTTTGGAATCAGGAAAGAAAACAAAATCTTTTCAAGCGATATACGAGTAAAATAAACATATTCTTAGATATTAAGACTCGAGCAATTTAACTATATTTTTTTATTTTTTTTTATAACATAGGGAGGCAAACGAGCATGAGGTTCACCTGATGGAAAGTGTCACCGCCGCCCATGAACATTTACAACAGCTGAGGTCGCAGAGATGCGCTGCCGGCCCTTTATATATAGAGGCCCTTTATTTTTAAAATAATCTAACAATAAAGTTTATTGCATCATCATTACGATTGTACTTACTTATTGATACAACTTTCCTACTATTCAAGGCGTCAAGTCGCAATGACAAAAGTACTTAAAAACAATATGAGCCACATTGCGGGAAGTCAAAAGTCATGCATTTATAGTGGTAGTAACGAAGTAATTTTAACAGGTGTATTAAATAGAATTAACATAAAATTTGCTTAGTTGTAAAATTTAACTCGCCCTGTATTTGAATATCGCCACATTGCCATCTACTTTCGGGATTACCGTTGTAAGAAGGGGATCGTTTATTTCCTTTCTATTTGACTGGTTCTAAAACTTTCGAAAAATGTGTGGTAGAACTTAAGGGATGATAGTCCATCTTAAAGCAACGCATTACGAGCCTATTATATATTACCAAAGCATGCTGATATAAAACTAAATTACTTTTCATGCTCATTAAAAATGGTTGCTAATCTGATAAATATTTGCATGCTAACTATTTATAGCGAAACATGTGCACTCAAAAATTTTAAGTATAAGTTTTATACCTTGTTTTTTAGCAAATAAATAAATTCTATTCTAATGCATTTTAAAACTTAGATAGACTTCACAGTACCTAAAATTACTCATCACGATCAAAGAACATAATGGGTATGTTAAAAAAAGGTATTTTATATTATAAGTTATTATAATAGAAAAGATGCGGCGCACTGTAGGCGCGAACACGAGCTGCACCGAGCACCGTCCTGAACGGGTTGGCTGACCGGTGGGACTCTCCATTAATACATCATCGGTCACTGCTTTCAGCGCCAGCATCTAGATACATTTTTTGCTAAACGGTTTCTGACCCTAAATTGTAATTTTTATCATCATCATCATCAGCTCATTAAACGTCCCCACCGAGGGGCACGAGCCTACCCGTATAGGGTGATTAGGCCTTAGTCGTCCACGCGGGCCCAGTGCGGATTGGAATTTAATTTGGATTGTAATTTTTATACAAACTATTTATTTATATATTTTCTCTCTATTAACTATGGATACTGATCTGAAAATATGTTTATATTATTATTATATTATGCCATTTTCTAAATGATCAGATAGCAAGTTTTTGTTTCCATTTTAGTAAAAACTAATTATATGCCAATTTAAAATAATGGACATCAACTTCTATTTTAAAGAACCCAAGCATGTCTGGCTTGATTCTACCAAAAACAATCAAGATCTCATTGACCAACCTGGTTTGGCTGTTTGCTATCCATAAGGATGCTTTAAATGAATACTTAAATATATAAAAATCGAAAAGTTTGAGTACCTGTTGTAAGATCGTGTGAATAATCGAAGTGAACAATGTAAGGATTTGATGAAAGAAGCAAGCGTAGGGCGGGGGCGATGACGTCATCGCTCCTTACTGCAGACCTTTCCGCAATTCTACACCTTGGCATTTAAGAAAATGGGCTTTATGTTTTGGACGGATGAATGCAGTAGCCCAAAATGCATTACGGTATAAAAGGTTTCATTATTGAATAACTTCAATCATTATCAGCTCATTATACATCCCCACCGAGGAGCACGAGCCTACCCGTAACGGGCGTATAGGCCTTAGTCGTCCACGCGGGCCCAGTGCGGATTGGCCCACTTCACGTACAACCTTTGAACCTCTTCATATGCGGTTGCAGGTTACCTCAAGATGTTTCCCTTTACCGTAAGAACGTTGGATTAACGTACATATAATTTCAAAATTCGAAAAGACATTGGTACGTGGCAAGGTTTGAACCTGCACTCTCCAGATCGGAAGGCAACAATCCACATGAATAAGCCACCGACGCTCCATTATTTTTCAATAATAATTTTAATATCCAATCCAAACTCGGATACCTTTCTCATTAACTTTTTTTCTCAACCTTTTAACATTTTTTTCTTTGAGGAAAATAAATTATATCGATCAAAGAGGAACTATTTATAGTAGCCGCGCAGATTCAGCCTATGGATCTTAATCGCATGAATAATGGTTAAAGATCTAATAACCATTTGTAATAAATTGTTTTTTTATTTACGAGTACATTATTTTTTTTTATAGAAGATCTTGGGCTACAATATATTAAAGGATCGTTCTTAGATTTAGAAAGAAAGATACTAAAGACATATATGCATAATCCTTATAGAACCTACCTACACACTGTTCTAAAAACTGAACAATCATTTTCATACCCCATTTCCTCATACACATATGTATTAATATATGACGTCAAAGTCCCATAAGTTCGTGACGTAACGGGCAGTGTTGCAGCGAGTTTAAAACGGCCTAGACATCGAGGCGAACTGCGTGATTTAGGGCGGCGCGACGCAGCCTACACTGATAAGGTTGCCCGAGCCTGTTAATTCGATACTATATAAACATAACTTTACATTTAAAAAGTAAATAAGTTATAAAGTAAGTAAATCGGAACCAGAAGTGCACAAGTAAGTACCTACTTAACTTTATTTTTATTAATCATCATCAGTTCATATACGCCCCCACCGATGGACATGAGCCTACCCGAAAAGTACAGGCCTTAGTCGTCCTTTAAATCTCTTTGTAGATGTGCGCAGGTTTTCTCACGATTTTTTCCTTCACTGTACGAGCGTCGGATAAACGTATATATTTTTTCGGAAATTCGGAAATACATTGGTACGTGGCGGGGTTTGTACCTGCACTCTCCAGATCGGTAGGCAAAAGCCCACACCAATGAGACTTTTGTTTTTAGGAATGTTTTTATTTGTTATATACAATTACTTAAATATAAAAAAAAATTTTCGCGCATATTTTTTACCTACCAATATGTAAGTAGAGACTTAGCTTTATGTTTGTCAATAGTAACTTTATGACTGTGTCTAACTTGTTGCTTATCCGAATAAAACAAACATAACATGTAAATAATTATTAATCCTAGTAATCTCCAACTTAACCAAAAATCAATTTATTACATTAAATAGAAAATTAAAAATAACCCATCGGTTGATCCATTCAATTAGACCGTAATGCCGTATTTTCCCACTGAGGAGCAATTTTACAACATACTGGATTTTAAAAGCAAGAGCAGGTAGAACATTCATATATTAACACTGCAATTAAATTAATAAAAAGTCATATTTACCAGTCTAGACGGTCAGCCCTAGTGCGAGATTACCCAGCGGGTAATTACGATAAATGGTCATTGAACAACGAGTTACGGCGTATGGGATCACGCCGCCATTGTTTTATCGTTTTGATGGTAATTATCCGTTGTCACTTTATGCACATTTGACTGGCGAGGTGTTAATGTAGCCAAATGCTTCGATTACCTGTTTAAGATTGTAAAAGATTTTAATCCGTTAATTTTTCGTGCGTTATATGTCTGCACAGACACACATGACAGTCTACTTTAAAAAATAAATTTTAAAATAATTCGCTTATTTTGTAGGGTCTGATTTCAACCAGGAAAAATATTGACGGTTTAAAGAAACTTATGTGCACTGTACCTATGAATGGTTATTAATAATTATAAAGTTAATCAGTGACATATATTTCTAAAACATGGACTTTCCAATATGGACTGGAGCCTTACCGTCACTTAAAACATTATTACAATAATATTACTTCGCCTTTTCATGCTGACATTTAATTATGTGAATACTGTTTTTAGAGATGGCGGTAACCCCTTTGGACCGGAGCGGCAGATTGAATAAACCCATAAAGGTAAATATGACGTAGCAGTAAATTAACATTACTATTAAGTATCACTGTAACTCGTAAAAAGTATTTTATTGCAAAATAGTGGTTATGGCAACTTAAAAGCGCCCTCTAGTTGTGGGAAGTGAACATTTTATATCGCTACTCGATGCTAGATGGCGCAAAACTATTTTAGTTGTAATAGTATTTATGAGCTACAAGTTTTAACTATGTTCTATAGGCTCGTGCCCGGTAGGGACGTTTAATGAGCTGATGACACTTGTTATAATAACTGGCAACACACACTGGTCAAGGACCATCATGTAATCTTTGTGCCCGTGCATAATCATCATTATGATCATGACCTCTATATTTAGTGGGACGTGTTTTATTGACTAAGTTACAGAAGCCAATAACCATCGGGTACGCTGTCCATTCCGTTTCTACCAATTAGTGAAACAAAAACATGGCTATATAACAACTCATGTCATTTGAGCATGCCCCATGGCAATATAATGTTAAAACTATATTAAAATATTACGCCTGACATCCCGTAGGCTGAAAATTAAACATGTCCAACGTGCAAGCCCGTAGACAGCCGATCGCTCTAGGGATCATTGCGACAAATTGCCGCTCTATATTGTATGTTAATACACGCAGCCAGACAGAATCACCAGGCTGGGTCGGGCCTAGAACCACCTGCATGCCATAATCGACTTAGCCGTTATTAACTACGTTGTACACAATTCTGGACATGCATTACATACGAAACAACTATTATTTAACGGCTAAAATATATATTGTCAGTTATATTCACATAGTGCCAACTAGCTACACAATAAGTTTGTTTTTACAATTAAAAGAAAATATCGGATAAATATATGAAACAGTAGGAAAATTAATTGAACACTTTCATAATTTATATCAATAAAGTCAAAACCAACAGGTTCACCGCAAAAACAACAACTTTGAAAAGTTTATCTTTTACTTACCAAAATAAGTTATTATTGCTATTAACCTATTTGCTAAAATAGCCTTAATTGTGTACGTAAACTTCACGATAAATATCAATATTAATAAGAAAAAAAACGTACAAGTAACAAATAGAAAATATATATTTATTACAAATTATCAGTCACAAAAATAAGTGGCAGGCCCGATTCCATGCGAGCAAAGCCGAAGGCGAAAGGTAGCAAATACATATATAAAACGTTTACATTTCCAAACCTCTGATTTACGCGTACCTGAAAGAAGAGGTAAAAATATTACGGACCTCTAAAAGCGTTCTCTTGTAGAATCCATCATAAAAGCGGGCAAAATTAGGTAAACGTATCACTCGCAGGTTTCACTCGTTATGGAGATAAAGATGAACCCCAAATGACCTTAGGTAAGTAGGTGCAAGTCCACAAATATATACAAAAGTATGATCATACATTAATAACGCAGCGTGAAGCCAGATGGTTCCTGAAGCACGGTAATCATCTCGCTTAGGTGGCTCAGTCCGCAATGTTTTAAAACAACCTTGAAAAACGCACAAAGAGACTTCCACATGACCTCATACCTAGATCATGTGGAGACCTAAATTAACTCACAGACAACAGCATCGAGTAGGCCGTCATACAAGTCATAGTACCTACACTTTAATTTCATTGTCTGTCTCAACCTTCAGATCGAATGAGAGACACAGGTATCAAAAGAATAACTGTCATGGCAAAATGAATAAGGAATTATCAAATAAATAATTCAATTGTGGTGGACAATTGAATTATTTTAATACTATATGCAGCACAGGCATCAGTATAATAAATAATATCCGGCAATAGGGTTTCCTAAAGCTCTCTGGGATCGTAAACCTCTGTCCGCAGTTTAATCTTTCGGAAAATTCCAACTTCTCGAAAGGGCTGCCGTGGATCTGATAAAACCTTTAATTAACTTCAGACAATATTCGTTAGTTAGTCGCTGAATGCCGCCTTTCAGAAGGCTAATTTATGTTACCAGTGAATAGTAGCTAGGTTTTACTGAATCTTTTGTTGAATGAGTAGCCAGGTTGAAAGGAAAAGTACATACATTCATGGTATTAGTGATCTGGTGAGAAATAATTTACTGAATATTAAAAATAAATATATGTACACAATCACATTCATTACCGGACCCTAGGAACTTGTGTAGGATATATATATACGGGGGAGGAATATAACTACTAAAAATATATCAGATAGAAAGCTTCACATTTTTGAGGTTAAGATAAGCTTGTGAGGTCAATGAATATGATATTCAGACAACGCATTCGAGTTCCAATTCAAAGTATGAGCTTGCCTTTACTATGATACGAAACCACGGATAAATATATAAACTTGTATACTTTCTTTCGAAATACTAGTACATACAAACACCTCATCATCATCATCATCAGCTCATTAAACGTCCCCACCGAGGGACACGAGCCTACCCGTATAGGGTGATTAGGCTTAGTCGTCCAGCGGGCCCAGTGCGGATTGGACGACTTCACACACAATCTTCGAATCTTTCGCAGGCGCATAAAGATTTCTCACGATGTTTTACCTTCACGTAAGAACGTCGGACAACGTACATATATTTTCGAAAATTCGAAAACACATTGGTACGTGGCGGGATTTGAAACTCAGCCCTTCCGGTAGGAAGGCGACAGTCCACACTATTGAGCCACCGACGCTCTATACAAACACCTAGACTAATCAAACTTTTACAACGTACACACCATGCTTTTACTATAAAATTATAATAAAATGCATATAAGTAGACACTAAATATTAACACAAACACTTAATCATAACATTAAAGATTCCATCGTTTAAGTTTAAAATATGCAGTGTAATGCAATAGGGTATGCAAGAGTAGAAACTAATATGATCGAAGTATGAAAGAGTCGTGTGGGTTGAGGAACCAATATTTCAAAAAATCTGTCACTCGCTAATTTTTTTTATAACTATACTTGAGAATAAAGCTTTTACATATCGTCATATTATAATACTTAAACAATAAGCCCGTACGGTACGTTTAATAAATATTAGGTCACAGGTAAACGCACTGCTCATTCATAGTCCACTGGGTTGCTATACTACAAAGGCCCGGGCAAACGTCACAATCTATACATACTTGTATGTGTTATCAGGAATGGGACAGACTCCCGGGGCCCGTAAACCTGCGTCGCAACGCCGCTTTATCTCTCGGAAAATTTGAATTTGGATTAAGGACCAGCCCTCCCTGAATCTATGTAAACTCACTAATGCAAAATGGAAATTGGTAGCTGTTGATTCTTAGATATCGGCGATAGCAGTTTAACGGAATCAGGTCAATCGGTAATGAAGTTCCGCGCTTTATTGTTCGCGTAAAAATATGTAAAACAAGTAGATTGCTTTAGGAATTCATTGGTGTACGTTCCCATAAAAAAGTCTAAGCGCAAAAGGGGTTGCGTAACGTAACAAAGTTTGTTGGCGACACGCTCTGAAAAACCGTTGGTACCTACGGGACAACAAACGCGGGGGCATAGTGCGGAAAATTCGATTTTCTGGTCCGCACCTCCTTAATGCGCTGTGGCCCGCATTACGGCAACCCTTCCCGTGGATACAGTCTCTTAATCAAATTCACTAGGCCAATGTCCGGCCAACAGATAGCAAAATCACAATATATTGCTTCGGGCGCTGATAAAATAATCGAATGAGGGTGTTCCGGCTTGCATTAGACCTATTTCAGCCATCGATACAAACTACGAATAGTTTTTGAGGTTAGACTGAAATTGTGGCTATTATTGAGATAAGCAGAAGTGGATACGTAGGTTTAGTGAGAAATTAGGTCAATCGAATTAAGGTAGAGTTTATAGAATGTAGACTCTTAATAAATTATAAATATTTCTGTTTATAAGTGATAACTTTTAATCAATGTTTTGCGTTTATTAACAAGTTTGCTTGGCGATTTTAAGTGGAATTCCATGCGTTATCGACTGAGTCAAGCGACGGATTCTTCGTAGTAATGTGTATCTTGACGTGACTTTGCCACACAACCAAACGCATCGTACTAACACTGCAAATTATGTCCTTAAATAATTGAAAAATACCTTAGCCGTGCGAGCCGTGCTTTCGGTAACGCATTTTGCCTAGTTGCGTTAAGTGATTTAGCGTCAACTTCTGATTCTATAACATATAACCGTCACCAAACGACATTGCTGAAGTTACATCAACTTTCGTCATAGGAATTTGGACCATAACGCATTGCACAAACGTGTCTGTTTCCTCAAGTAATCTAAAAGAAATCCCTATCGTTAATAACGCGATAATGAAACAAAACTAGTATACCACAATAATTCGGCATAAGGGGTGAAGTTCGCCGGCAGATGTCGGCCGGTTTGGGTCGCCTGATAAATGGTCACGGGACTATTGGAGTTCCGAGGGACTCCAAAGATAAGCCACTCACTGTTATACGAAAGGTGTGTGCGAATCTCGAAATTCAATTCATTTGTGCTAGGTTTATTTCTTTACTAGCTTTTGCGTGCGACTTCGTCCGCGTGGAATAGTTACTTTGGCCTAACGCTCTCTTTAACCTGCTACTTCGTTTTTATAGGTGAGTTAAAACTGCGATATCTTATAACATATTCATTAAGTTGAACGATGTAAAAAGCAATTTTGTTTAAAATGAAATACTTATGATAGATAAAGTATTTATTTGGATAAGGATTATTATCATATTTATGAATACAGCTTCGCAAATGATGCATTATTTTAGAATTTTTTTTAGCAAAATATGTTTTAGTGAGCTAACCTTAGAAGATAGACATATGCTGTCGCAGACTTTTTTGTATACCTTTAAAAAGGGAACAATACTCTCATACATGAATTTTGCGAAACTTTAACCGTTTACGCAGCGTACGCAGCGGAAGCTCCAAGTTTGAAAAAAAAAACCCCGATTTCGGAACATTTTTCATTGCTGCTCCGCTTTTATTGCTCGTAGCGTGGTGATATATAGCCTTTCTCGATAAATAAGCTATCTAACACTGAAATAATTTTTCAGTAGTTCCTGAGATTAGCGCGTTCAAACAAACAAACTCTTCAGCTTTATAATATTAGTATAGATTGGTATGGAGATGAAAATACTATACTCTTTGAGGAGTTTGTAACAATAAAGACTGATGATGAAGATTTAACAATAAATCATCATCTTCCTAATAATAACATTCTAATGCAGGGCACAAGCCTTTCCGCACAATTATAGCTATAGGGAAATGGGGCCGTTACTTGCCATGTACACCTAAGCAATATGGGTTTGTGGGTTTTAATGACAAGCATACTTAGATTATAGTCAGGACCAGATAACGACCCCTTCGAAGCACGGGATTATCTTTTTTTTCGGACCATCAAATAATTCAGCCTGCAATAACCAACAAAATAGAAAAAATATCATTCAATGTAACTTTTACAGCACGGTTCCCCCGTGGGTTTTGAGTCCACTAGATCCCGCCGAGATCAAACCTATTCCTCAAACCACTAAAAATCTAGTTATGTTTACTTGTGCAGTGAGCAAGTAGAATCAATGTAAAATGGCCATTCGAAGAAACCTTGCTAGCTCAGCTCATAAAAGACGTGTTAAAGTGCACTTGAAGACATTTATTTGCGTATGTGTGATTATAATTTTAAAAAATAAACAGGTATCAAAAGTTAAAACCCACTTGTCGGATTTAAACTGCCTATTAATTAACTTTGTTAATGAATAGGCAGTATAATTTTGCTAGGATTTTTTGTTTTACTCGACAGTACATAATTACTGGCCAGTGATCAAAGTTGTTAGATAACCTTTCCAGATCAAGTAAAGACGACCGTCCCACCGTTATCACTTCAACACGCGTCGGAATTCGGTTAAAGGGCAATAATGCGTAGTTAAACGCTTAAAGCCCTTTGACCCATACGTAGCGAGAGCCAAGGGCGTAAGCGGCAAGGCTTGTACCGCATTAATAAAGGTAAGTGCGCCGTGTCGGCTAATGTGTCGTTATGATCCACCCCGAAA
The DNA here is from genome assembly GCA_019425675.1 of Leucinodes orbonalis. Lineage (NCBI taxonomy): Eukaryota > Metazoa > Arthropoda > Insecta > Lepidoptera > Crambidae > Leucinodes > Leucinodes orbonalis. The sequence goes on from PQWD01000806.1 coordinate 56,278, forward strand.
AACTTCTTCAATATCCCAAAAATGGCGATCCACAAATAAATAACGACCGTACCACAATAGTGACAAGCGCCAAATTTGTAAAGCGACACTCGTAAAATCGCGTTTACGGGCCATCAGGAAGAGCCTGCAGTTTTAGCACTTTACCTGGGCCATCATAAAACAAACTTTATTTTGACAAAGCTCAGGTTCATTTTCCACTGCAGCGCATGAATTCGATCGGGGAGAAAGTACTTTATTCATTCAGCACGAGGACTGCGGTACTGAAAACTACGAAAAGCGGTGAAAGTGCTGAAATTCAAAATGTAAGCTACGGTAAGGGTAATGAAATTGAGGACGTTCGCGCTTTGTGGCACGATGAATAGTAATAACGTTTTAACTGCTAATGCTTACGAATAAGACTTTATAATACTGGTGCTTACTACTTTAGAATGAATATTTTTTCCAATCCTTAGTGTGATAGGTTAATAATGAATCAATATTATGTTCCTGAAATAAACTGGCATAATTATAAAAACTAAATCCATTTTACAAAACAGCATGTTATTTCTTAAACAACAAATTGTATATAGTTTATGTTAGTTAACATTAAATGGAATCACTCCGATCTGTAAGTTTGAAAGCTGAGCTAAGCTTTAAGTTATAAATCTTACCTTTATAGTGTCTTCGAAGGAGTAACCGCGGCTGGATGCCGCGACGCTCATCTCACCGGCGCCCTCGTGTGCCCGGTGACCACATCTGCAACAAGCGTAAATCTTTGACATGACAAGCACATGTCTTCCTACTCTATAAGAGTTTGAGAAAAAAAGCCGTAACTAACCAAGCGGGCACAATGCGTAGTTGTTGGTATAATGCACTACTATCCTAAGATTCGTAGAAGACAAGAGCGTCGGTGGCTCATTGGTGCATACTGTTGCCTTTTGATCGCAGCCTGCGGTGGTTCAAACCCCGCCAAATACCTAAGTCTTCTCGAATTTTCGAAATTATATTTACGTTTATCCGACGCTCTTACGATGAAGGAAAACATAGTGACCTGTGCACGCCTGCGAAGAGATTAAAGGGTTGTGCATGAAGTCAACCAATCCACACTGGGCCCGCGCGGACGACTAAGGCCTTACACTCAATATAGACTCGTGCCCCTCAGTGGGGAAGTATACTGAGCTGATAATTATGAATGATGAGCCTAAGATTTACTATATAATATATCGCAACAAATTTCAGACGTTAGGAATATTTCTTATAAGGCTCCATTTCAATTGAACCCTTAAAACATTAGTGTAATATATATCTACAAGCGTCTTTACTTACAATATATGTATGTTGGCCTTTATTATCGACAAACTTTGAATAGCAATAAGTATATTCATTCTTTCTGGTCAAATAAACGAATTAATTATTATTAATCAAAGTAAGTACTTCGATGAATTAATCTGCAAAAACTTGATCTCTAGCCGCTCGCTTCCACAATTAATTGGAATGCAAAACCACACGCGGATCCTTAAAGAAGTGCAAATTATTTAACAGTAGCCAGATGTCGGTCCGGCTCGAAACTTCGGCTTTGCTCATGAATAATTAAAAACGGGGGTTCCGGTGATAACTCACTCCGGCTGCTCTTGTCACCGAATAACACTTGCTAAGGTGCCATGGGTTTTTATACTTAATTAGTCACATCCCGACGCTATCCAGCCACCCCAGGATACATGGACTTTGTTGTGAAAATGAAATTAGTTTAATAAAGTACGTTGCCGGTGACGACGTTATTTGGGTTGAAAATTGGGAGCGCAAACGATGGCGCTCGTTGGAAAACACGATTGCAAGAAGTGATTATCGTTAGTAAAAGTTTTGTGCAATTCATTGCTCAGTTTAGGTGAACATGTTATTACAATCAATATGAAATCACGTCTGCCGCCTGCTATGTTATCAATTTGTACAAAAAAACATTCCACTACATCTACATTTCTAGCAAGTATATATATACTGCAAAGCACAACTAGTATATATATATATATATATATATATATATAGCTGTGCCCTGCGGTATTAGCCGGGTGATAAGATAATCTAACCCAGTAAATCATAGTATATGTGTTTATCCCGGGTGACAGCTACATACCATTTTTTTAAATCGCTTCATTAAGTTAAGCGTTTTACACCGCGTGAGCTGCGCGCTGCGCGGTTTCCTAAGGTTTTTTTACTGATTACATGAGTTTTGCCAATGAAAATCCCTTCAAAATTGGTCTAGCCATTTCAGAGATTACGTAAAACAGTGAGACAGATAAAAATTTCAATATATGCTATTTTGGTGTATATAGGTACCATTTACCTATTATATTCATAATATACATGTATTAAACAATGGTTATTATAATATAACAAACAGACACTGCAAATGTATTTATATGTTATGTAATAGACTTCAGAATATGTTGTCATTAATTTTGAATCATCATCACTGCCTAAAATGTCCACTGCTGAACAAAGGCATCCCTTAATGATTTCCACGCCGGCCGATCCCTAGCAGTTGACATCCATCTGCTACCCGCCACCTTAACCAGGTCATCCGTCCATCTGGTTGGGGGTCGGCCTACGCTTCGTTTTCCGTTACGTGGACGCCACTCGAGAACCTTTCCGCCCTTTCGGCCATCGGTTCTACGCACTATATGCCCTGCCCACTGCCACTTCAATTTGCTTATCCTTTGAGCTATGTCGGTCACCCTAGTTCTCCTACGGATATCTTCGTTTCGGGATTTTATCGCGTAGGGAAACACCTAAAATAGCCCTCTCCATAGCACGCTGAGCAATCTTGAGTCTGTTCAAGAGGCCCTTAGTGAGCGACCACGTTTCGCTTCCGTATGTCATAACTGGCAACACACATTGGCCGTGTGGTGACGGCAGAGTAGAATATGATTGTCACCATCCCTACTCTTCCAAGGGTGTCGTAGAAGGCGACAGAGGGAATTGTTCCACCAAGTGATGGGCAGCAACATCACTTAGGTACTGTGGCGTATCTCTGCGCTCAGCAAGCCGCCTGCCAAGCGTGGTGAGTATGGCATGACCCCTTATGATAAATATAAATTCAATTATGAATGCTATCAACGAAAAAATACAACTGTTTACATGTATTAACACAAACAATTAAGTAGGAAGAACAATAAGAAATAGCTCAGTATATATTCTAGTTAAAACTTAATACAAACGGAATTTTTGAACTTACTCAGTACTAGGTTCTTACATAATTTTGTTAGGTTGGACTGTAACCCACCACACCGACCCAATGCAGATAAAAAGCATTATGTAAATAAAAAAAATATTTATTAGGTAGTGAATCGTGCGAACTAATTAGAGTTATTCTTTTATATCATTTATAATTATAAGTAACTAAAATATTAAAATCATCCATTAAAAATAATGTTCTGTAAAAATTTTTTTAAACAAAATACAAGCTATTCGAGATAACTTGAATTGCAGGGAGCCAATCCACTTACTGTGGGAACAGACTTATCGCAGACATGTGCTTATAAACTTGCGATTATCTTGAGAGCATTCGCAAGCTTCATCGCCATGTTTCTTTTGTGCATACCGCCATATTTACATAATTGAAGTACTTTACAGTGCCTACAGAAGACCCGCTAACACTCGAGTTCCGCGGGGCATTCAGCTGAAAAGCGCATTAGGTTTTTCATGATAAAATTAAAGGGGTATCCAAGTTCTATTACTATGTCAAGAACAAAAACATAGCAGGATTTTTCTACTAAAAGCCACCTAATGTGTTTAAGTCACCTTTAAGAATCCGAGAAATGTACTGAGCTAAATTTTGCGTCTTAGATGTCCGCGTCCGAAATTTAACAACCAGCCAATACCATTGCAGAGAAAACTCAAGAAAATGTATGTTTGTGTATGACATATAATAAATATTTGATCACTATATTAAATAAAAATGTCACTCAAATCAAAGTGGATTAGTGGACAGTCAGAGACATGTATTATTAAACTCGTATGCGTCATTAACAACAACTTTTCTAAATCTGGCCTTGTGGCAAACTAATAGAGATGCGTGAGAGTTTTGGTATATATGCTGGCCATAAATATATACAACCTAATATTATATACATGTAGAGATGTTGTAGATAAGATTTTCACTAGCCAGATCATTTTCATAATGTTAACATCGGGATCAAAGGACCCTAAGGGACATGTAGATAAAATTTTCCCGCATCGATCCACCGCTTGACATTCGCATCACGACTGCAGGCCTACTGCGCCGTTGCCATGGTGACGGGCTCGGTCGGGATAAGCCATACCGACAATGTAATTCAGTGTTTACAAAAGTTAAAAGCCTTGAGCACTTGGCACTTTGACCGATAGGACAGATTAGGAGATTTGAGATACTTACCGACAGAACTTTTATAGTCTGAATGTAAGTAAATAGTGTTAAAAATATTAAGGATAAAGATGATCAAAACCAAAAAGTCTTTATTCACTTTAGGTCCTTAAGAACAATTTATGGGTCTCTAAAAATAATGGACATTAGAATTTATAGAACTTTAACATATAACATATATGCACTTATTGTAGGACAGTCAAGCTAACCTGGTCAGCAAAACAACTTGCAAACATGTATCGGCATTGGTAACCTCTCACTCAGCGTGTATTTATTACAAACGTAGATCATACTCATATGACCAAGAAATGAAGTGTGGTGAAGAGCAAATAGACTATAATTTCATGGCACCTGGACCAATGACATGCAAAATATTACTGGAGGCTGAAAGAGAAAAGCGGTGGACTGGAATATCTGGCCAGATTTAATGGTGATGTTGATATTTACAAATAAATGGTAATGAGAATATATCTACAGAGACACAGCGCCATCTGACCCCAATTTAAACAAGGAGCTTCTACTATGAATACTAAACAATTAATATATTTTTAAATACATACATGCAAATAAACACCCAGACCAAAAGTAACAGACATGTTCATGTACACAAAATGCCTGGGGATATAGCCAGGAACCCTTGGTACGAGTATATTCGTGTAAAGCGTACTTCTCAACTATTATACAAAACTGGTTGTTAAAAATATTATTCGTAATATAAAACCTAGGTAAGATTACGAATCGAAGCAACAGAGCTAAACGTAAGCAAGTTAATTATGAAATGCAATATTTTATTTGACGACCCATTTGGTGTAGCGGTCGAGACGTTGGCTGCTACAACAAGGGTTCCGGGTTCGATCCCCGGGCAGTTCAAACAATTGTGTGCATAAACATATCTGTTTCTATTAGTTTGGGTGTATTCTATGTATAATATGTATGTATTTACAAAAAAAATGTGTATTAACTTGGGGGTAGATGTGCGATATTCACAGACATTCACACAGAATGTCTGTAAATATTTATTTATTTCATTGCAAAAAAGCAAAGTTTACACTGAATGGCAATTTCTATCATTATACGCCAGTAGCCTATTGATATCCAGCCTCATTAATAAGAGAGCTCGAAGCTCACTTTAACATGATATTGGTTTTAGTTCCAGCCAAATTTCTGCATCAATATTGCGACGCTTCACTTTGGTTGACCCAATGACATATTTGATAATAGTCTCAGTGAGGAGGTTATCAGTGGGGTTATTTTCATTCTGAAATCTATTACTTCTATTACCTAAAGCAGTTTACTTTCTTGGTATGTATTAGCTTGGCATGTGTAGTAGGTACTTACCTGTATTTATACCTATTCATCCAAATATATTATTATCTATAGACGTTCACACATCGCTATCGAGCCCCAATTTAAACGAGCTTTTACTGTGGGAATTCACTTAAAACAAAAGTGAAATATATTTTAATATTTTTTGGTAAAAAGATGTACGAGTACAAAATACAAAGAAAGCACCTAGACCTATTCTTACAGACACGCTCTTGGTCGATATGACCATGAAAATGAAATAAGAATGAAAGCACACTTCATGAACCAAACTTTAGGTAATATATATGTGATGGTGTAAGGCTAGACGTTGGGTATGAGTTTGTTTTATTCATTTCGCCATAGAACAAGTCTGGTATAACAACAGCATTTCGTATGTGACGCCTCATGTTTGCTAAACTTGACGCCGAACTTGTTAAAGTTGCTACAGTCAACCCGCCTATAACTGAACGGTACTATTTCTATAGGGTATTCTAGCATCGGGGGCTCATTGGTGTGGACTGTTGCTTTCTGATCTAGAGGGTGCAGGTTCAAACCCGCCACGTACCAATGTCTTTTCGAGTTTTCTAAATGTACATTTATCCGACACTCTTACTGTGAAGGAAAACATCGTGAGGAAACCTGCTAACGCCTACGATGGGTACGTATAATTAGCTTATTATAAATAATAATTATAATTTTAATGCATAAACTAGTTTAATCACATACCATTATCAAAAACACATAATTTTAATAATTTAGTTTTCCATTAGATAAATGCAGCTACTGAGCATGACTAGAGTACCTGTGTCAGTAATTAACTGCCATCCATACCAAAAAAATATTTTTTCTGGCGAATACAATATGTGAAAATTAAGACCCCCGCGACGACCTTATACACGATCTCCCTCACATAATAAATCAAAGAAATTGATCAATCCTAATTTTTTACTCATTATTCTAACAAAGAGTAATCTTATAGCCAATAGTCATCTGCGCTTGCCACTTGCCCGGTGAAACTGTGAAAGCCATCAGAGGACAACAGTGCAAAACCTATCCAAAAAAAAAAAGGCAATACTGCACTACTATAGTACAATTCACGAAAGATGACCACTGCGCTAAAGTATTTTTTCTTGTCCCTTTGCAAATGCGGTGGCGGTGACTGGAAATTCTTGTATTTTGGTTACGCTCATGTAATTTTTTAATATTTATATTCTCTAGAGCAGAAAACCGCCATTTGTAGTCATCTTTTTTTAATCTTACTATACTTATATGTATGACACTACTGCCATTTTAAAGAAAAAATACAGTTACATTCCAATGTTCGATACCACTCATTCAGATACTTGAGCAAACAAAAAGGTTACTAACCTCGACCACATACAGGCATGGTTAAAAATCGACGCTAAGGTAAACAAGTGTCAACTAGGTAGACAGGAAGCCGGCTTCCCGATCCGGACTATTTATAGCGCGGGGCGGGGGTGACAGTCGGGGTGCGCGTGCGCAGCTGACTTCACGTGCTTAATTACTTTTTAATAAACGATAATGATAGAGAAGGCAGGGTTGCAATATGGCGTAATAATACATCAAATCTTGTCATCATAGTTCCCATAGTGTCTATTACTTTAAAAGGCCATCCCAAGAAGGCGATTTATCAATTTAAATAATTGTCCTTATATATTTACACACATCATCATCATCGCAATCTTTCTGTAAGGATTACCTGCCTGCTAAACAACGAACAAAGAGACGTTATACTCTTTCAGTAAATACGCACTTAAACACGCTGAGCGTCTAAGGCCAGGCTGATGTGGTTGAATGAATTATTCCCGACCTCGTCAAGACACCCCTGTTTGGCTGAAGAGCTGCCTCCGGGCGGTGATCTTCCCTGGGCGGTCTGGAAAACTATGAATAGACTGCGGGTGGGTGTTGGCCGGTGAATCGGATAGGATAGGGATATTCCAAGAGCAGTATGTGCGACTGTGGTATCCCTCAGACAATGGAACACATACTGTCTTGCGCCAACTGTCCATCTTCGTGCGGTTCCCGGGACCTCTGGGAGGCAAATGAAAGGGCGATTAAAGTGGCCCAATATTGGTCGCGTTACCATATTTAACTTGTGAATCCGTATCGACCGAGGTATCAACTCTATAAGTAAGTGTCAAAATGATGCTGTCTAACGTCTGAGTAATAGACTAAAGACTATAAGTACTTAGACATCCAAAAAAGAGTATAATATGGTACTTAGCTAACAACGAATGTTAAACTTTCAGTACAATACTTAGGACAACACTCCTGAATTTCTGACTAAATATGCAATAATTTCCAGATGCTCAATCTACACAATTACAAGTCAACACAACAATCATGATGTTCAAACTTATCGGTTTTGTAGTACTTGCTTTATATCGTACAAATACTTGCGTGCAACGTTCTATTCCTACCAAAGTTTTCGCGTCATTCATACCGATAGCCATCGCGAGTAATAAAATTCATCGTATTTCCAAACGTATCCAGAATGGCAAAGACGTTTCGGCATATTTATTAGGGTCGTATCCTTTACGCTTTCCAATTTATTCATAAGTATCCTGTAGGTAACCATGTAGGTACAATCCAGATGGAATACCTTTTAATATGTATTCCGTGGTTATGAGAAACTTTTTTCTTTTTCTTGGTTTCGTAAATCATTTATTATTTCAAACGACCTAGGCATTTCATATGTCTGGCCGGTGAATAAAAACATGAAGTTCCAAGAAATATTTTTCAAAAATTGAACAAAGTGTTGTTTAAAGAATTAACTTCTTGAAATAAAAATATTACCCTCGCTGTCATCGCCTAAGAGAAGTCCATATCTCCGACCGCACTAACACTTTGTCCAAACAAGACATAAGGACTTTTTTGTATTATCAATGTCATAAGAGTTATATTTCATCTGAACACCCGTTGGATTAACATGACGTTTGTCACGATTTCTAACAGAAATAACGTTAATATTTAAAACACAACTCTAGAACTGATAACTCCACTAATAACTTAGGTCGATGTCATATGTAATGCAACAGGGATTTAAATTTGGCTTAATTAAACAAGTGTTTATATTGACAGCTGGTTTACGTAACGTACGAAACACCGCCCTACAAGCAGGGAACACCGAAAACTGAACTACCTAACTGAAAGATATTGTATCCCTAAACAGTACGTAACTACGAGAATAAGGAGGGAAACTGTATCATGTAAATAGCGCCATCTATTGGAACTTTGCTATAAATTGTAGTTATAATCTGCTAAGTTAAAAGCGCTATCTTTCAGTAGCAGCCCTACAAGAAATAAGCAAAACAGTTTACAAGATGTGTTATGCTAGTTTTCAAATCAAATACTAGAGAGCACTACTCTTGTAGAAAAAAGACTATTCACTATTTCAAACCTCGATTTCCAACAATTTATATATTTCTTTTTTCGTCAATCGTCAATTGAAAACTTAAAAATGATTTTCTATATTGGTATGTTTCTACCTTTCTCCACAAAATATTTTTGACAGTAATATATCATTGTCAAATCAGTGTTGCCACCTTAGCCCTTTTGTAGCTAGATCTAGCACTTTTTAATATACGTAAACTCCTTTTATAACAATTTAGCCCGAAAAGAGCAGTCTAGCTCTTTTACACTGTCTTGAAAATGTTAGCAAATATGAATTTTCGACATGCTAACAAGTACTTTTTTGGTATTTCATCGGTCATGATGAATCTTTTTTAGACGAGCTAAAGAAAACGGCATCACGTTATGATTATTTCAGCATTTTTAGGACAGAAAATCTTTTGACGCTCAATCTAGCCCATTCTAGCTCTTTTTGACGTCCCAAAAAACTCTTTTTCTCAAACACAGGTGGCAACACTGTCTCAAATTGCCAAAAATGTCATTCATATTTGATTGATGTTGATTTGAATTTGAACATTCGACAATCGGCTTTGACAATGTATAATAATTATTGAATTGTTTTGTTTTTAAAAATCCTAAAAATATAAATAATGCTAAATTAATTCAAGTAGACAATAAACTGACATATATTTCTACCTATCTGGGAACTAAACTATTGTAAAAATGGTAAAAGTTTGGAAGTTGGGTCTTACGAGCTATGATACAGCACTGAAGATTCAAATGGCTCTCGCACGTAAACATTTAGATGGAATAGCGAAGGGACTCCTTACCAACTATGACACCATTTTACTCGTGGAACACAAGCCTGTGTATACTGTAGGTTAGTAATCTAAGTATAATTCTAATAAAATATTAAAATCATAAATGTGTGTGTTCTTTCTATGATTTGCTATTATTTATAAATTGCTTAACTTGATCATAATGGTTAGTTAGTCAACGTGCATAAGATAAATACACTCACCCTTAAGATGCTTATTCTCACTACTATTTCTCTATTAATAATTTACTCTTTTTCAGGTATCAGAGATGACACACCTAAAAGTGAAATCACGCGCTTGCAAGACCTCGGTGCTGAGTTTAGGAAAACAAACCGAGGTGGCTTAATAACATTTCATGGTCCAGGCCAGCTTGTGGTTTACCCAGTCATTAATTTGAAACATTTCAAGACAAGTGTAAAATGGTACGTCAACAGCCTAGAAGAAACTGTGATCATGCTTTGTGATGAATTAGGTAAGCAAGTTGTCTATTACTATATTTAGCACATCACCATCATGCATATAGTCTAGTGATCACTATTTTATAAACAAGGCAAAAATATTTTGTTTGAGGGGAGAGTTCTCTTTCGTTCTTTGACCAACAAATCTTTGATAAGCACTGTAAACCACACAATTTTCATTTCTTTTCACACTAAAAATTTAAATGGATTGTTTTTTTATTGCTTTAAGTGTACAGGACGGTCAGGATGCTCACAGTGTATGCCTAGCCATGACAGAGGGGCATTAAAGGAGACCGACAACTGATAGACAGTTCCATGAATACTGCACAATGCCCAATACCTGAGATAACAGATGTTAGGTCCCTTATACCCAGTATTTCGCTATCTACAGTTTTCTCATCCCAGAACACAAATGCGCATAACACTTCTATTTCATGACCTACCTAGACAACTTAGAGCCTGCCACAAGGTGGTATTGAGTTATCTGTTATCCTCATATTACTCTCTATTAACTATCTCATCATCATTTAGTCATTTATTAGTTGTAGAGCAATTAGAGCATCATCAACTTGAATGTGTACTGTAAATAGGCTTTCAAATCACATGGCTTATTAAAAGACACCATTCTTTTTATAAATATTTTTAAAAAACTCTACTTTAAAAGTTCATTCCTATTCAACCTATCGCAGTCCACTGCTGGACATAGGTCTCCCCCATTTCGCGCCAGATATCCCGGTCCTCCGCTTTCCTCATCCAGCCTCCACCAGCGACCTTTCGCAAGTCGTCGGTCCATCGGGCCGGAGGGCGTCCTACGCTATGCTTGCCGAGACGCGGTCTCCACTCCAGAACTTGTCGAAAAGTTCATTATTTCAAATCAATTATTTTATAGGTTTTATAACTGCTTTGTAGGACTAAGCCTATATTTAATTGGTTACCACAAAAAGACAGATCTTTTTGTATTAAAACCATTGTTTAAAAATTTTATCATCATCGTCATTACAGCCTAATATGTCCACTGCTGAATGAAGTCTTCCCATAATGACTTCCACTTGCACCAATCACTGTAAGTTGGCATCCGCCCGCTACCCTCCACCTAAATCAGGTCATTCCTCCATCATCGGTTTGGAGTAGACCAAGAATTACTTAAATGATAAGAATTCTAGAATTTTTCAATATCCATAACAATGTTTTATTTAAATATTTTTATGTCTGTTATTTTATTTTGAAAATTTTCTCTAAAGGTACCATTATAATTGTTTTATATTTGTTTAAGGTATCAAAGCCAAAAGGTCCCCTCACACTGGAGTGTGGGTTGAAGACAACAAAATTGCAGCAATTGGAATACATGCATCCAGGTATGTCACAACACATGGCATATCATTGAACTGTGATAATGATCTCTCCTGGTTTGACTACATTGACCCTTGTGGAATTGAAGACAAGGGGGTGACTTCTCTTACTAAAGAAACTGGTGTAAAATGCTCAACTGAGAAGATGACACCATTATTTTTAAAGAGTTTTGAAAAAGTGTTTGATTGTGATTTTGATGAGTTAGAAACAAAGACTAAAGAGGACATACTTAATTCTGTTTATAACAAATTATTGGTACAAAATATTTGATAAGATAACAGAAATGTTTAAGTAATTATTTATTCAGTTGTTATAAATCTGTTGAGAACTCTTGTAGTAAAATGTCGTTGATTTATTATAAATAAAAGATTTTGTTGAATTTGTACAAGTTTATTTCATTGGTTAATTATAATGAAAAAATAAATAAGTAAAAATATTAAATTAGACTAAATAAATAAAGTCGAAATCTCAAGTTGGGTTGAGAGAAACAATTATATTGTTATGACTGTTGGGTTCTATACTCGGTACAGTTGATACATTAGTCCTATATACATTTCTACAAAACCCAACTGAAAGTTCTTCAGAGTTTCTAAATGTTTGTAGCCAAAGCGACAGTGAACGGTAAAATATTTACAAAGTATTGTTTAGAATTTCGGATAAAGTTGTCTAAATAAACTATTGACCAGCAGTGGCCAGGAAAAATGCATTGTAGAATTTAAATATCTTAAAAATACAATACTATAAATTTCCATCCTAAATAATTGTAAAATTGTTACTAAATTCAAGTTAAAAAAATAATTTTGTATTAATTCGGAATAATCCCATAAAACTATAATAGAAAAAAATACGGCTTTTGGGAGCATTCCAAATAAGATTGATGTACCGTTTGAGGTACTAAAAAATTGTACAAACACTGGTTGTCGCTTACATCTAATAAATGCATTGTCTTACTTAACAATAGTTTTTACTAGGTACTCTATTGCAGTATAAAAAAGGGGAATAAATAACCTACCTATTTCATAACTGCTTAGAATAGTGAATACATTATCCGTCAGGGTATTTTGTTACTTCCCATAAGACTACTTAATATTAATAAATGCTTCTAAATGCAATAAATTATCACTAAAGTAAATGCAAAACACGCGGTGGTCACAATAATATCAAAATCGATATCAAAAACATTTCATATGCTTACACCACGAGGACAATACTAGTTCACAATTATAATGGATTCCTAAATTAAGTGGACGGATTTTGACCTGTGAGTGATCGACGAGGGATTTTGTTTATCAGTCATTTGTATCACAAGTTCCTCAAAAAAACGCTGGAACTAATCGCGAGGCCAGTTTATGCGTAGCCTCTAGACAGTTGGCGTTGGTGGAATTACGACATGTGTTTGGGAGGCGCGAGCCATTTGCGCATGTAGTAGCAGAAGATGGTAGCGATGTACAGAAGTACCAATAGAGCACACGCCACTCCCAGAAGTAACACTGACGCCTTGCTGGGGCACGGTTCCACGATTGTCACCGTTTTCTCTGCAAAACAAAAATATACCAAATTAGTAGTGAAGAAAGCAATACCTATTACTTTAGAGCATTGGGTAGTCAAGTATCCTTACATAGATGATTTGCTATAAATCAAAATAGTCGCAACTCCATTTAAACAAAGGCACTTGCACGAAGGCGCAGGACCAAATTAAAATCAATTAATCATTCAGTATAAAAGGCGAATAAAATAATAAAATTAATAACTTGGTACATCACAGTATTTGTTTTCTAATTCTTACCACACACTATGCTGTTGGCCACAGATGGTCATTACAACTTTAACAGGCTTTTAGTGAGCGCAAAGCGTTTCCGCTTTAGAGGGATCACTATAGCTGCTATCTCATAAAAGAAATTGACTAAAATGAATGATCTTGACAACCTTTGATTTTATAAGTTGTCACTGAATTGCCCTGCATATGTCTCTAATGGAAAATTAAATATCGAATGTAAGCTTGTAAGTTCTAGGTACTTAAAAAGAAGACAAGCTAAACTAATGAATTCTATAAACGAGTCCTTTTTCCATAAATAGCTCCTAACAACCTTTAATTGCGCCACTCTTAACAATTAAGATCCTCATTACCTACTAAGATACCAAATGAGGGTTTTATAATGGATAGTTGTTCTATGGTGCCCGTATAAAAAAGCTTACCACCAAAGTTAGCTTCGGACACGGTACCGCCTGGCTTGTCAGACCTCAAGAAATCAGTGCTCTGTCTCTCATCACCAAAGTCCAACACGAGTATTTCCTGTGAAATGTTCATATTTTCCTCTTGCGAGTGATTCTCTCCGGTCTCATTGTGGGGCAACGAACGCTTCCTTCTGCCCCAGGACTCGATCGACTCCATCGCCCATTCGCATACCGCCTGTAATCAAAGATTCATTATGATAATAAAGTATCAGATTGACCGTAGCGATTCCACCGTACCTAATAGTAATAGAAGCTTTGCATATGCGTCACTAACGACATTTCTAATGCGCAGAAGAATCTTTTTTTGTTCGCGAACTTTGTAGTTATGTCAAAGAAATCACAGGTCATTCAAATATTAGTTGTGCGGCGAGATAATGCCTTAATGATGTTATTTTGTTACTTGTTGGTGAATTATTGTTAAGTTTGCAATTAGGCTCCGCGAATACCACGTCCAAGTAAACATTGCTATTAGAAAACAACCGTGTGCGAACACTTACCGGCGAGCAAGGGCCAAGGCAGTATTTGACGTTACACTGGAAGATGACTCCGTAGGACTCGGTAAATCTGAAAGCTTCGTACACTGTCTGGAGAGAATTTCCGTCGGGAGTGAAAGCAGGGAAGATCGACGGGTCAACGGGACATCTAGGAAAATAATTAATCATGTTTAATACACGCATTATATAGTGTCAACATATTTGTTTCTGTGATTAAAAGACATTTACCCTTCGTCGTCGATGATTTGGATGGTAGTCTTCGAGTCCTTAGCCATAGCGACACAACTGCGTGCGAAGATTCCATATGGAGCTGTAAAACCAAAGAATTAGTGAAGTTTATATGAAAAAAAAAAAATAGTATTTTTATTTTAAGAAGCAAATCAAAATTCTTACTGTCTTCTGGAATTTCGATGCGGAAAGTAAGACGGTCTCCTATGCGAACAGTCTCCACCTCGCGCTGGTGACCGTCCAGGATACGGATGCGTGGAGAAGGTGCTTCCGGAGATGCAGTAATGGAAATCATTTCCGGGTCTCTGTAAATACAAATGAGATTTATTATTGAATCAATACCACGAAGCAACTCATGTTAAAATTTAATGCAACACTTGGATTCAATTTATTGGATCATTTCTATTTTAAAATGTCTACCTACTGACGACTTTATACTGGAGATCAAGTATATCTACTACCATATAAACAAACAGACCACCAAGAAATAAGATATTAAAACTGTAGGTTCATATCGAAGTAATGAGTGAGTTTCACACGTCATTGCATATTATTATTTTGTGATTGAATATAAAAGTGCAATCATTATTACAACTAAATTCACGTTACATTCATTGACAGCGATCACGATGGTTATCGTGCTTCTAGTAACTTCATTATACTACAAACAAAGTAGATAATTGCAGTTTGCGGTGCACCTCACGTTCATCACATGTTGTTGATCTAATTGTTACACGCTTACGATGCAGCGGAGATATTAGGCCCGATATTCTTTCACGTGCCGATAGGAATCCGTTTTTCTTATTATTCCGTCAAGACACGTTCACGGGCTTGCTACGGAATAATTTCTGGGTCGTAGAAACTTTATCTTACTATTGGAGAATACTATATTATTGGTCTGACTTTTTTTTATAAAAATACAACATCAGTCAGGGTCATCAAACTAAAGCTTTCAATCTAGCTTTAGTAATTTAGTAGAATGCGCAGAATTATCCAATAAATAAGGTAATTTTAATTCCTAAAGAAGTATAGACTCTGGAATTCCCAAAGTCGCGTAAACGGTGTTACGTGTGTCCATGGCGCCACCAAAATTATCACCAAATGAACTGTTTATTCGTTTGCCTGCCTAAGGAATAAAAACAAAATCATTGTAATCAATTACCTGATTGGGACCATTCCGAATGTGATGTTCTTCGAGCTCATGTCATATGTGCATTTTACTTTGTAGATCTTATCCGCCTTCGTCATGACGACACTGTGATGTTGCAGTACAACCGTGTTTGAGTATACTCCAGTCTGAAAGAATTGCTAGCTTTAGTATTCTCCACTTTTGTATTTAACCTTTAAACCAACAGGATCCTACACAAGATAGAAAAAGACGGTAAAAGGATTAAAGCTGAACCAATAGCGCTTTGATTTCACGATAAAAGCCATACAAGCACCTAGGTCCCATACAAGATAACCCATGCTGAATTATTTGATAATCATGGTTGTACTAGAAAAACATAACTCTGTGCTTGGCCGTGAGACCTCATAGGCTATTTAACCCTTTGACCGCCAGAGACGTCTTAAAGCGTCACAAACAAAAGATTTGTCATTGTGTCTGAAATCCTGGCAGTCAACGGGTTAATCGATCGAATTTTGATACTTACAACACTCTGCGTGTTACAGTCTTGGCCGGCCATCGTGAGATCCAGTCGGAAGAGATCGCTGTTCACGACATCAATGTTGCAAGTTTCCGAACGACCCAGTGCGTAAATACGACCATTGAACGGCCTGTTAGTGCGCACTTGCACTGCGATTCTCGTATCCTTGCAAAGTACCGAAACTGCAACCAAAAAACCGTTTTAATGCTTATGCCAAAAATAAACTTGGTTTCAGGTGAATGGAAGCAATGACAAAAAGTTCGTAACGCAACAAAGATCATGGTCGTGTGATGACACAGAAAAATAAGTTAACGTTACACATTTTTAGAATTCTCTTAGTAACGTATAAGGCAAAATATTTACTTCCTTATTATAAACCAAGTGCTTCCTTAGCCTGTGAGCATGACGCATCAACTTATTTAAAACTACTGCGACTGCAATTGCTTCCAATGCAGCAAATGATTAAACTCATTAACACAAACCACTTAGGGAAACGCGAAAGTGACAGCCTGATGCCGGCTAAATAAAAAAGAGCATAATTACCATCGTAACAAGTGCCAGTCTTGTCGCAGTTGGCGTCGTTCCTTGTCAGGTTGCTGGACGCGTTGGAGTCCTGTGTGTGCTCGATAGAGACAGGCAACTCGCCACTCGGGTTAGAGCTGCTTGGCGGCTCTACAACAAATAAACAAAACATGAAATCTTTTATTCAGATTGTACGCGAGCGAAAATGCACGCACGTTAAAACATTGCAACTAATAAACCTGAACTAATCTATAGTTGGTTCGGCTCTTGTTTTACGTCTGAACCTCTGATTAGGCCGTGATTTCAGTGCGTGGGTATCATCATAATCGATACAAGATTGCGGCGGAGTACGTCGGCGGTCGCGGCTTTTCTAAGTGCATGCCTACTGCAATTACTCATAGGCACTCCGTGCAAAGCTTGCCGCTCTGGGCAATTCTAGATTTTCACACGCAATTGATAAGTACCTACTGGATAGTTAGGAACATCGTCCACTAATGTTAGAACGAATGTGCGCTGTTAAAACCTCGTGAAGATCACAACGCGTTATCATACGGTGGTATACCGAGTGCAAAACGTAATTATGAATTATACCAGACTGTCTACCACCCATAGCGACTACTTGAAAAACTGTGAACTTGTTTTTTTAATTCGAAATATTTATCTGTGAGACGAGTCAAAACGCACGAATATTAGAAGAAATTACCGTTTTTTTTTCCAAAATGCCATCCTGTGCAATTGTAATATGCCATCATCGCAATGAATCAGTAAATTTATCAAGTATTAGAATAACTTTTCACAGGTAAGAACCGAAAAGAAATTGCGACACTGGGACTGCCTATAAACTTGGCGGCTTGTCCAGTCTAATTGTATATTCGGATGTCTGTGTAAATAACAGTCCACTACTGGATTTAGGTATGCTTCACGATACTGAAAGGTTTTTTTTCGTAATCATCGCGCTTGTCAAGCGGGTTGGAGGTAACAGTACCAAAGCACTGCTGCCCTCTGAATGTTTTGTAATTAAGACACCTTGCAGTAAGAAAACCACCTAACAAATTCTATTTCAATTATGGCTTTGACAATTTAGCTCCTCAGAGACCGCAAGCATTTCCTACATTAAGCCAGTTATCGCTTCTCGGCCTTTTGGCTAAGATCAAAGTGTACATTAAGTCAGTACATAAAACAGTAGATTTCTGATTGATCGAGTGAGGGGGCTAAGTTATATGGAACAAAGCACAGATTTCCCAATACAGGAGATGGGGCAAACCGCGTTTAAAGTGCGACAACTGTAAGCTCAACGAGCATACACTGGCTACCAGTTTACGCTCTGTGAGACGAGTCAAGACGCACGAATATTAGAAGAAATTACCGTTTTTCTCCAAAATGCCATCCTGTGCAATTGTAACATGCCATCATCGCAATGAATCAGTAAATTTACCAAGAAATATAATAACTTTTCATAGGTAAGAACCGAAAAGAAATTGCGACACTGGGACTGCCTATAAACTTGGCGGCTTGTCCAGTCTAATGTATATTCTGATGTCTGTGGAACAAAGCTTTGGTAACGATTTTTTCTGTTTTTATGCAAAACTTGTTGCTGTTGATAGGAACCTAAAGCTCTTTGTTCTTCTGTTGTATAAAATCTGTCAAGGTTAAAAATCAGGTTTCTTTTCGCATCTTTCGCATTGCATGTTACAACGATAAAATAATCTAGGGTCTACACACCAACTTTGCTTTTACTCCGCACAACGGGCCATTATTTCAATCGAACTTTTCTTGATTCCGAATCATGGACAGCTTAACAATTGCACTACTCGCCGATGCACTAATTTGCCGGGCCTTGCAGTACCGGTGCGTCCGACATGTAATTTTCGCGTTATTAAACACGCGTCAAGTGGACTATCGCGACATTGTAAATCAACACGAAGCAGGGGGCGGTCAAATAAAAGAATCGGTTACCGGAACGCTGACGGTCGGTGAACCGAACCTAATCGATTCGTTAGCATAGTGCCAATGTCTCGACATGTTCTCAAGCCGCCCCACCAATAATGAGGTGACGTAAACTGCGATTTGGGCCGTTGACCGCCAACAGATGGACAATGGAGTGTCACTCGCCCACGGCCGACGCAGCGCCGGATAAATGGAAACAATTATAACGAGTCGCTTACTAGAAACCTAATAAGTTCTCGCTAGCGTCGGAATCGTCGGAAGACATGCATTATACAACTCAAAAGCATTGTCCAGCTTACCCTGTCATCATAGAAAACCGCGCAGTGTAACGATACACTAAAATCATTCTTCTCGGAAACTTAATAGTAGACTAAGTAAATTGCTAACAATCGATACAACATTGTGATTATGATTTCCATCTGTTACAACATGTAACAATATTATGTTACAGTGCCCTCGGTCGCTATTTACGTCATTTAAATATTACTTTGTTGGGTGAAATGCGAATTGCTGGCAACATTGAACAAATTACGATCAGCTCCTAGGCATGTAGGGACTGTAGTTAGCTCAAGACCGGTCACTTTGGACCCGTATCGATTTCAGCTGTCAATCAATATTATTATAATGCCAAGCCTATTACAGTAATCACATCCTAGTAAAGTGACCCGGGGTGCTTCCATTCGCCTTATTTATTTTGGTACGGAGATGATTTATGCACAGCAATGACGTTAAGTATCAAAGCTTCATCAAACTTGTTTCGCTATGGGCGAATGCAAATTAGTTTATGCTATGCCATAATGTTTATTGGGCAAGACTAGCTATTAAACATGAATTGGATATACAATACCATTTATTAGCTGAGGTTTTATGACAAGGAACTATTAGGTTTTATATCCCCGGGTCGTGGGTTACGGACTAATCTCCCTATGGAATATGCTGTGTGGGAAGAGCTGTTCCCTGCAGCAAGGTATAGGCTCTAACTAAAAAACGGCTTGTAACTTGCTTATTACAGAACGATTTTTGGATTGTATGCATTTTTTACAATTTATTTGATCAAAATGTTTTTTTACATAAGTGTACAGGACGATCATCTGATGGTAAGTGATATGCCTTACCATGAAAGAGCGGCATTGAAGGTGACCTGTTGGTCAGTTGTTACTGATAGACACTTATTATCCTCCATCAATGCCGCACTGCGCCCGTCACCCAAGACAACAGATGTTAGGTCTCATATAGGTACCCGGTAATTTCACTAGCTACAGTGCCCTCCCGAAACTCAAAAGTGCATAACTCTCCTGTTTCACGGTACTATATCTGGCACTGCGGTGGTACAACTCAGTATCGAGTCTACGACCTAATAAATATCGTATATAGTTTAAATATCGCCAACAATAAAGATGACATGTGTTGGCATCACTTTGTAAATTATTTTTTATCATCTCAAAGCAGAACAAATTGTTTCTTAAAATATCTACCTTTTTAATATTTGTCTGTTAATATGGTGCATTCACATCTCAGAAGCAATCAATATTATCCCCTCAGCAATGAATTCCCTTCCATATACAGTGTAAAAACGCAATTCCATGTAGTGTTACGTAACATTAGTACATTTCCTAGCGGCGCGAAGTCGATGACACTGCACCAAGCATATTTGCAACGCTCCAACGAATAATAAGTAACGACCAATAAGTTCCCACGATGTTCGCAAGCCGCAATACTAGCAAATAGAATAAGATGTTATATCGTAATAAGAAGTATAAAATTATAAAGTACGAATGTATAATGATGAGTATATCACTTAATACATCAGTATTAGACATGGCTCTGATAAGAAAACCGTAATGTTGATTGCTTATCAATTTAACTTGTTTAAAAAAGTCTTACATTCCCGACTGAAATTAAATTAATGAAACTATTTTATTGATCTTTTTTATTTTTGTGATAATTCCTTTACTTATTAAAAGGTTAAACATAAGTTGTTGTTCAAGTCATATACAGTTGAACTGAATAACCATGATGATCCGTGTACCTACCTGGAGACCTTCTAACAACTCTTCTACTCAGTAAATGCATCGCATTAACGTTATTAGTAAGAATGCCATTTCCATTTACCAAAAGGATTTATTTACTGGAGAACTATAACCAATTCTAGCCGAAGCAGCTTCACAGCTTCCTAGTGAAGTGTAGCAAGGCTTCATTACAGGCATCGGAAGCTAAATCGATAACGGTCCCATGGACATCAGGCTCGTTACCCGCCGAGATGCGTCGCCTTTGCCCGAAACGTGCTGAGAATAACGGCCTTTATAGGGATGTAACTGAATTTCTTTTTTCGATCTGTAAGTACTGCAATTCTTCACAACACTGACGTCATGGTGTTTGATTTTATCAAATGACGCACTTTTATTACATTTTTTATAATTGACTGTTAACAGGCTATCTGAGTTAATATATGCTTTGAAACGTGTTTAAGTTTTATAAGGGGCCCCAGTATATAATTTCATTACATTTTATTGCAAACGTATTTAAAAAAGAGAATAACCGAAGTTTAAAATACAATGCACTGATCAGCCCTGACGCAGCCGTTATAGCAATGACTCGATCAATCGGCCAGTGTTCGTCTCGTTATAAAATTAACACCATAACATATTGCATAACAGTTGTGGCTGGTATTCGATTAGCAATAATTTGAGGCAGTGACCTCTTATGCCGCGTCGCGAGCCAAGGCCAACCAAGGCCGTCACATAACTAGGCTTACATAAACTTCGCTGACCAGGCCTACTTTACTTTTGTTCTATACTTACACGAAAGTCGTGCACTCACACACGTACACAAATGCACACATCATGCCTAAAGTACCTATACCTACGTATATAATTTCCCGGGTGCATTTCCCATAATATATTATGAATGCTTTCTAAACAGTCATGGGAGCAAATCCAGAACTTATTGACTGCTACAAAATAACAAAGTTCTCATTGAACGTTGAAATTTAAATAAATATTTAACATACAACAGACTACTCATTCTTCTTAAATAAATTTTGAATAACTGCAGTAAAAACCTTAATGGATTTACGATACATTCACAGCAGTAGGTACGCCAACGCCATAATATGTGAGAATAAATCTGTTACAATACTTCTTGTTGCTTTTTAGTCTTGTTTGTCTTTTGCAAATCCTACATATATGCTTACTTATATATAAATTTACATTAAAAGCTTTTTTTATATTAATTAATGTGACTGCTACGCCAAGAGTCGATCAATCCCCCCCCAGGTCAATTATGTTAGCTCGCAGTTTAAAAATTATTTTATGTCACCATTTGGTAACTTTCCTTTTTTTTCAATGCTAGTCACTTGAACAACATAACTTTGATTTTCATTTGAACTTAATTAAAACCATAAGCGATATTTTTTATAGTATATGTAATTACCGGAGGTGAACAATTTTGGAATATGTGATATGTTCTAAAAATATCTCGGCGAATCGGAACACTTTCGTGTGCGAGTTTTGCGTGATATAATTTCTAATCGAGGTACCACTTAAATCGTTAAATCCCTATTAAAAGCCAAATTTCTTACTGCAAAAAATAGTACAAAACTGCTGGAATGCGGGAAAAAACACTTTACTAAGTGAAAATGAAAAAACACGACGGGGTTTAATGAACTTTAAATAAAAAAGGATCGCTGACGAGTTGCTTAATTAATTTTGTAATGGAAACTTACTGTTGATAGACGATAGGGTTTTAGATACTCGAGTAAAAATAAACGTTTAAATAAGTGTATAAATGGCTATCGATCGACTATCATATCATGGCCTTTACCCTAGCGATCCCCTTTTTTTTGAGCTTAACATGGCAACGCAATTTTCATTATATTTCTTCTTTTAATATTTGCAAAATATTTTATGCATTCATAAATTGATAAAAAATATTTGACCGCGCCAGTACACTCCTCCAATTTATAACCTTTAAAAATACTTTTCTCGTTTGGAAAATAAAAATGTATGCAATTTCTCACTCCACAAACCTTTATTCTCCTCAATCCTCTATTTCTTCATTAAAATCGCAGTTCTTAATTCTACCAATCGACTTGACTGTTGCGCATAAGATTTGTTTTGATATACCTCGGTATATGTCCGTCGTGATTCAATTATTGTTGAATTAGGACTGGCCCACGGTACCTTCCTTAGTATCGGCAAAAACAGTATTCAATTTGTGTAATACCCACCGTTACAAAAGCACGCACGAGCGGCGCCGCGACCACTGCCGTCGATCACAATGATCGCTTTGTTACTTCATATTTTTTGCATTAAAATGCATCAAATGTTATCGTGACGCGGCGCATTTCATCATTGTAAACATAAGTAACTATTGCGCGGATGTATTATAGTGGTATTAGTGGTAATGTTACCTTTACAATGTAAATTAGCATGAATAACAATGTTTCAATCGAATAAAGATTCATAACGTAGGTGGTCATATTGTGACACGACAATAATCTATATTTGGTGAATGGAAGAACTCTATCGATAATGATACCTTTAACAAAAAGATGAAAGTGTATTCTTATGGCTATATCTGATTTAGTACATAAATATCCAATCGTAATAAAGCATCACTTAGAAATGGGTTCGGATAAAATGTAAATGCATAAAAATCTAAAAACATATATGTTCGAGGATGACGCCCAATTATTTCCACAAAATTGTTTATTTGCTTCATCATCATGCATCGCATCATAGGCAAATATTTTGAAAATAGTTAAGAAATCCTTATTCGTGTTTTCTTCATTAATTCAATTGTTTATTTGCACATCTTACTCTTCTTTCGTAACTGATGATTACATAATGTGGCAAAGTAGTACCTATAGAAGCGAATCAATGTAGAAGCAGACATTATATTTTATATCTGATACTTTTTGTTGAAGTATAGGTACTCCCCGTGAAACTCGACGATGTTTATCTTAATCCTGTAACGACAGGCTCACGTAATAGAGGAGCAGTCTATCTAGTTTATTATAGAACCGCGAAGCACGAAACAACCTTCATCATGATCTTTGATGTGGGCACCGCCTATTACTCGTACATGCCACATTCTTATGGATGAAATGCACTTTCCATATACAGAAGCTTCTTTTCACATATATTGCTATGTATTATTACTTTGTAGATAAAAATTTATAAAATTGTGTTATCTTTGATAATAAAATAACTACCTTATACAACATGCATATTAATAATCTATATTATTTGTTACGTAGAGTAAAATATATTTTTGGATGTCCGTTTCTTGCGGATTTGACGATCTGAAATGATTTAGGTGGGTCTATCACTCAATGATTGGTGATGTAGTAAAGAGTAACTTTGGCTATTATATTCACACAGACGAAGTATCATGCATAGCCATAACATACGATGTTTCGGATTGAAATTTTGTATTATGAAGCAAAACGAAACGAAATATTGAATAATGGTAAATAAAATAAAATTCCTTTCAGTGAATTTAATAGCTTATGAGTTTCATAAACTCCATTAGATACGTACATAAGATTAGGACTATTATTAGCATCCCGCTGCTTCCTCGGTTCAATTGGAAAAAGCCAAGTTCCCCTTTGTGTTTTGTTTCCCGTTTCGTTCCGATCCCGGGATTGCATCACGATCGCGGTGTCCGCGTAAACACGCATTATTCAATGTCTTGGCCGGCAATATTATTCTAGTCGCGAATCGATTTTATCGGTCCAATCGTGGTTTGAAGCGTTCGGTGACTCTTCGATTAAAGTACATTGGACCCCCTGACCCTGACCTCTAGTTGAACGCAACGTGAGATATGAACCCGCACATTTCAACGTCTACTTACAACATGTTTATAACTGTACCTTGATGTTTTCCTAAGCGAGATGTCAACTGTAACCATAATTCCTTAGTATTAATTACGCGTAATGTGCACTTACAGCTAACCCGTGTGAATGTTGATAACTGTAACACGACAAAGTGGTTGCTCCGTGAATTAAAATTCACAACGCGATTGAGATTTCATAATGATTGTAAGTAAACGCGAGTTTAAATTCAACTGTTGCTACTCGGTTTTTAATAGCGACGATATGCTTACAATTTCAAAAACCCTTTTCATGTTAGAAAATCTAGTGAGCATACATAATAGTCATATGCACAACAATGTATGTGATGCATAGATTTTAGATAATAAAGCCTTATTAAACTTAAGCATAACACTCGAAAAATTCCTTTCTTTTTAACTATATATAGAAATAAAGCAGGCTAATATTTTTTTCGTTTTTATAAAATTAAAATTATGAATCACGACATTTACTACGCCAACACTGGAGTACGAACATATTAAGCCGCAGCATCCAAAATTTTACTGCCACCTATTGTGGTTGATCGACAATCTTCGTGCAGATTCCGGGACCTCTGAATGGAATGAAAGGGCAATAGAAGTGGCGCAATATCGGTTGCATTATCGTATCTAGTTTATAAATATGGATAAGAATAACTACCTTCTGGCAAACTTCACTGCTATACGAAATCATAACAGTTACCACAACAGAAAATAGAATAATTGAATTATCCACGCAGATCAACTAATATACGATCTCCCATATAAATCAACCTCGCCATACAAATCGAATATACACTAACCACGCAAACCATAAACAATCTCCCAGTCATATTTTACGTCTAAAAATAACGATTCTTTAATAAAGAGCTTAACTAATTAGAAACAAACGGTAAATCCCAAGCGTCGAAGCGTACATCAACACAGCAGCAGTTTAACCACACTACGCAAATGTTTAATCTGATAATTTGCAAGAAACAATTTCTTTGTAATCGCCCAGCATTCTCACGGGTACACTGCAGGTGAGAAGTTCACCGGAAAAAATTACATCGAACATCCGTTGAGCATTACATTAATGGTGTAATTACAAGATTTGTATCTGTAATTATTTTTAAAATACAACTAATTGATATTGCAAAAATTCTATTGTAATTTTTGCGGATACTCGTTATCAGTTTATTATAAGGTTATATACCTTGAGTTACATTACTTCTGATTTACTTGCTGGATTCTGCTCAGTAGGTATACTGGTACAGCAGTCCGAACCAGTGGTATATAAGATCCAAAACTCTTTAAAGACATTTTTAATTACTTAACAACACTACGTCAAATTTTGATAATTATAATTTAATTTTACATAAAAACCTACTTCATTTAAATTAAACATTACATTTCTATGTGTCTTCAGAAGCTTAAAAATTAAATAGTGCCAACCTTACTACACTCAGATGTAGTCCACTTGGGTATTACAAACAAGGCTCTGGTGACCCGACAACCCGCACTGGCAAACCACGGCGAGTTGTGGTATGCAACCCCCATCAATTATAAAAGACTTTGGGGGTGACCGTATTCCGAAAGTGTAGTAGTAGTAACTGAAACTGTTAAACCCATATCTTTATCTCATTACCCTATTTAAGAGTAGAGGTAGGTAAATAACGTACCATTTCCTTCAATTCTGACGCACACGTTTCGCTTGTTTTAATCGAAACGTATTCATCAATAGTAGTCGGTTTAGTCATCATCATTGTTATCATCGGCCTATAACGGCTCACTGCAGGGTACAGGCCTTCTCACACACCATATCTATGGAGAGATTGCGCCATAACCCCCATATTTCCCTAATGGATCGGTTTAGTATAGGTCGATTATTGAAATTTTAATATAACATAGTACATCATGTTATGTACAAAATTCCTCGTATTCGAGTAATACGAGTACTTACAGTGAACACCGCTTTTTGTACAATGTAGCTAAACATAAACCTCGCAGGAAAGTTAATAAAAAGCCATATACGCAATTTTAACTTAAGCCTTTCGATATAGAGGCGGCAGCTTTTTGCGACCATATATGATGTGAGATCACTCCCCGTCTTTACTGCTGCCATAACTGAAAATCTGCTAACTCGCAAATCCATGTTTTTTAAATAAAAGCTTACTTGTTCTACCTATTAGCAAATATTATATTGTGTTAATCATATGACAATATATATATACGTCCTTAGGGTTATTAAATACACTACTATTATGTAATAAACTACTATTATGTAATAAATCTTGTATATTAAATTCATAATGTTTTAGTTAGCTGCTTTTTATTTATGACACAGTCCCTACTATTCCCGACGCGTATACTCTGATAGTACCTTACATGCGAGCCGTGTTCATTGGGATAACGCTAGTGTTTTTATAAACGCCATCTCTAAAAGGAAAGCAGCGGCCAAGGATTCTATTCAATGTTAAAATATATATCTGCACCATCGTTTTTTATCTATTTTATTATCATTTCTATCAATTGACGTTGCGTATAAAATTATATATGCTATTGTTTTAGCCCGAAACCTAGATAATATTTTATTCTGACCATATAAAACACTTCTTTTGAGGAATAAAAACATCGTTAATGTATTAATAAAATCAGTTAATAGCCGATCTATGTGTGCGTTAATGATTTGATACACACCATTAAAACACACAGAAATATATAAAAGACGCACTCAAACAATATTTTAATACATTACAAGAACACACACAGCTACACTTGCATCACCACTGCACTGATGTATTGGACCTCCCCAACGACTGTTGTCTTTGAGGGATTATATAATCTGTGTCACCTAGTCTAGAGTGTTGGCAAATGGTCAGAACCTCATTCTTTATTCGGAAGGATCCACCACGGAGCTAGTTTAAGTACCGAAAGTAGTAATCTGGTTTTGTTTTATCTCTTTTTTACAGCTTTACCGGACAAGTGACAAATGCTTTCAGCTTAAAGCTGATATGTTAGTTTAAATTCTATGTGTTTTCCTTACGTATCTTCTTGAGGCGTTCAAATCAATTATTATATTTATGAGCATCAAAGATTTCATAAATCTTTCTTTAACTATTATACCTTCATCTAGAGGCCAACTAGAATCTTCTGCATGATAAAATATTACAAAATTCAAAATAGCTTTTGACTCACCCAATTCATCAAACTTGACGGAATCTAAATCTGCGCATCGAGAGATATCCTTTGTAGTGCCTGTCTCATCAATAACTGACAAAAACGAGAAGAAAAATGTTATCTTTTCTTTGCCAAAACTGTTACACGCATGTATCTTCATACCTCCAACTGCTTATCCTGACCATTCACTATCTTCAATTTACAGTTGCCCCAAGACTTCATAACTCCTGTTAACTTATAACGAATACCCTTTGCGTGTATTAAGAACATCAATGAATTCAACAAATTTTCTATGTCCTTTTAATTATTTCTTATTAATATTATATGTTAAAGCTACGTTACACATATGACGAGCTAATATATAGAATATTACTATATAATAATGTTATTCTTAAAATATATTAAAGACTATAGTCGACTTCGTTGCGTTATTAACGATAAAGACAGACACAAAGTATAAACGGCACGTACCTATTGTAAGTTTATGAGACATTTACACAAGAGATTTTATGGCTATTCTTTTTGAAGCACCAACTGCGTAGAATAATAATTTGTTACAGCATGACGCCATTTTCCTTGAAATAATATATTTAATGGGTAAGAAGTTAGCCTATATTATTTTCATAAAAGAACTGCTCCTTTACAGAAGTGAGATACTTGAACTAAAACAAAGAACTCAATAATTAACCATTTATTCAGTTCTCATTGTATCTGCGACGTTTTAAAGGGTTGCTAGACCATCAAATCAATTATTTAGTTAACATTTCAAATACGAGAGTAGTTTCGTAACATAAAGCTAGTTACAAAAAGATGAAATTGAGCTCTTTGTCGCAACTGGAAGCTTTGTAAAAAAATGTAATGAATTTTGTGCTGAATTCATTTGTTGATTTGTTGTACTGAATAATTTTTCTCCAGTTATCATGATAAAAAGATCCGCTTAGAATTCTTGGAGCATCTGTCACAGTTTTATCCACTTTTAATCAAAAACCACCCCAGTGTCATTGTACAAACTTTTATATACTTAAATTACTTAATGTACACGGTTTCGACAGCTGGTGGTGGTAATGTTAGTGACAGGCTGACCATATACACATCATCATCATCAGCTCATTAAACGTCCCCACCGAGGGGCACGAGCCTACCCGGATAGGGTGATAAGGCCTTAGTCGTCCACGCGGGCCCAGTGCGGGTTGGACGACTTCACGCACAACCTTTGAATTTCTTCGCTGGCGTGCGCAGGTTTCCTCACGATGTTCTCTTTCACCGTAAGAGCGTCGGATAACGAACATATATTTTCGAAAATTCGAAAACACATTGGTGCGTGACTTTAACCTCAGCCCTCCCGGTAGGAGGGCAACAGTCCACACCATTGAGCCACCGACGCTCTTTAGCAACCGACAACACCAAATTCACAACTGATACAAACCGCAAGGAAGATAAATGAAATCAGTTCGGAAATCGCATTACAGCATTTAAGTACATCAAATTATTTAAATTTTCAAGGGTTTCGATGTTGATTACACTATACATAAAGACTCGAAGCACCACTCAAGAACATATCATGGGTTCACGCGCAGCATATAAAGACATACGCAGACGAAGGATTTTATGCAACAACCACTGAAAAGATGAGTTAAATAAAAATTTAAAAAACCCCCGACACAAGAACTTAAGTAATTTCCCTTTAAAAAGTAAAAACTAATAAAAGAAACTTAATGTTAAAGTACCTAAGAATCTATTGATAATTCTAAAAAAACCGTCGCGTTGGGGGACCGCTCCTAATTATTTCTTTCTTATCTACGATATTTTTCATAAGATGGTTACCTCTTTAGGCTTTTACGTTCTTTTATTAGTCACGGTCCCCAACGCGACGTTTTTTTAGAATTATCAATAGATTCTTAGGTACTTTAACATTAAGTTTCTTTTATTATTACATTATATGTGGTGGACTTTGACATGTGTTCAGTGATTCCTAAAACATTACACGTCCCTCCTCAAACACCAGTATTATTCATTCTCCAAGTCAACTTTAGCAACCTTGGTAGATACTTTATCTACTTTGATGGCAGCCGCCTTCACACGGCTCAGTATTACTTTTAAACCTCGACAAAAAGTACCCCGTGTATAATCGTCCGTTTGCGCAGGCCTAAGTATGCCAACGCGGGCGCATTATAAGTGTGCAAGCCTAACTCTGGAATGAAAGTGCAGTTGTAAAGGCACTCGACGACGCCGTTAGCGGACCACCGGCATGGAGCTTGTGCAACTTGGCACGCCAACTAATTACTGCACTCTGATATTTCGTGTTGATTTATACTGAAGCTACTTGTTGTTTTAACGCAAGGGTAACAATTGGGCTGCTTTGATTTTGCTAAGTTTTATCCACCGGTATATAAATCAGGAGTTTGTAATTAGCAACTTTTAGGTAATGGTATGTTTAGGATGTAAGAAAAGTTAGCAACTTCTGCAGAAGCTTCGATATTGTAGAGGGCTAGTAGAAAGAACTTTCAATTATTTTTCGGCTATAAATATCCGATATTTTCTAGGTTAGCCTCTATATGAATAGTATTAAATCAAGCTTCTCTAGTTTTCTTTTCGAATATGGATTTCGAACTAAAGCATTCGTGATTCAACTATAAAAGTCTTACATTTCCGGATTGCCCATTTCATTTGTGGTTAAGCAGAATGCAATAAAATTGATAAGAAGACAATAAAATTGATAAGATTTGTGACCTCCTCAGTCGGCAATGAGATATAATTCACTTTCCGGATTCTGTCGTTGGCCGCGGTAATATTGCATGCGATATTTCAAATCATTAATAATATAGTACTAGGAATCTGCTTCATCGACTGTTAGGTAAACCGAACGAAATGTATTTTTTTGTATATGCGACTTTATAACATTACCAGTTACTGCAACTTAAATAAATATAACTTAGGTTTTAATTTTCTCGTTTATTTGTATTAGCGAATATGCATTAAAGATACGTAAGTACATAAATCAATACGTTCATGGAAATTGCAAGACTTCTGCTGAGACAGTAGTGGATTTAAACCATAATGTTTATTCATGAAAAACAAAGAAAAGTAATGTGAAATATACTATACGTAGAAATAAAATCGGAGTGACTTTTCTAATATTGTATCTTGATGCAAATGATTAAGGTACAAATACCATTTTTTATTTATTTTGACTGTCTGTCTCATTCCGTGTAATTTCTGAAATGGCTGGACAGATTTGAACGAGACTTATTATTATTATGGCAGAAAGCTGATGTAATAAGGAAAAACATAGGTTACATTTTCGTAAAACATTTTTATTTAGAAATATAAAGCAATGTATTACCGCGGCCGCGCATCGCGTTACTTAACGAATCGATTTTAGGATATGTTTAACTGCGGGAGCATAACTTTTAGTAGCTAGTAGTCAATAATGTAAATATATGAATAGGATATACAACAATCTTATACGAGTAACTACGAGTATTTTACTTAGCTGAACTCTATCTTAAATACTGTTTACTAAACCAGACCGATTTAGCTCAGTAGGTTGGGCTAACGTAAATGTGTATTAGCCTAGCAAATCATGCAGTGGAATCTCAATGTTAGCAGCACAGCTTACCGCGTCTTTAACTGTACAACACTGCGCTAGTTGCAGCAAAAACTGAGAGCAATCGCAATGCGCTGAGTATAGACCAGGTTGACAATAATTACGAGTGAAACAATTTTTAATACCGCTTGTCGGACGTTTGCTTGGTAAGTTAGCTCTGCAATCTTTGTCACAGTCCCAGTACGCCTTATTCATGTAGAAGCAGAGATCACATCCTACTATTTGCCACACCTAATCTTTATTTATTTCGCTTCTTATATACGCATATTTTTCTAAACGAGTACGCATATTTCTTGCATACTCGTTTAGTTGAAAACGAAATATTATTTAACTGCAAAATGATTTTATTTCTTTAAGGAAAAATATTATTTTAGCTAGTCACACAACACTTTTTGTACTATAATTAAGAATAATGCTTAGATAGGTACTCAAAAACCTATTTTTTCTATGCCTAATTTCCACGAAATCATATAACTAACTGTACAGCACAGTATGATTTATTTATCGCAATGTAATATCTTGTCTTAAGGCATCCAGAAAAATCATTTTAAGTCTTTATGCATTCTTACTAATAGACGTGATAAAATATATGTCTATACAAGATTTCATTCCGTTCCCGATTCTTTAAATAAGAACTTATCCCATTTACAGACTTGTATGCTTCTCAATTAGGGATGAATATGACTTATGTTTAAATAAATAATCCCTACTTATAAAGGCAAAAATGTTTAAAAACATTGCAAAAATGCGACTTTAACAAGACAAATGAAAAACGGATCTTAAAATGTGCGTAAGATAGGGGCTGGAATATCTGAACTGAAGTAGTATAAGGGCGACCGAAGTCCAGCAGTGGACTGCATAAGGTTGAAGAAAGCTGGTCTTCACAGCCTAATAAATGCAATAACGACATGACATAATCTAACTTTATCATATAGATAGCGTCCTTCACCTGAATTTGCATACCTAAAATCGTCTGTATGTACTCGACATACATTTCATTGCCCTCTAGGACTTGCTCGAATCATTCTAGCGAATATCAAAACCTTCAAGCTTGCTTTGCGATCGTGTATTACCTTATAAATATCCACATACAAGTCACGACCGTGTACGCTTAGTTTATGCCGTCGATTTCCATCTTTCAATTAAACCCCATGTTCTCTAAACCTTAAACATATTCCAAGCATTGTGCATTGTAAGCAAAATCACGATATTGCTATTCCATTTAAATTTTACTAGTATTTTAGCCGTTCGAATGCGGAACAATGTGAAATATCGGAAACAGAATTCACCGCCTTTAAGTATTAGAAGTGTAACATTGCGCGAAGAGTATAAATTGCACTTAGAAATGAATAAAAAGCCATATTACACGCATGAGCGATTGTACACAGCGTATCGTGTGTACATATCTTAATCGAAGAGAGGGAATGCTGGCAAATGGGGTAATAGTTGCCAAGTAGAATATATAAACGCTTATCTATTCCTGATACGCTATCCGCTCACACTTTCATA
Source organism: Leucinodes orbonalis (assembly GCA_019425675.1). Classification (NCBI taxonomy): domain Eukaryota; kingdom Metazoa; phylum Arthropoda; class Insecta; order Lepidoptera; family Crambidae; genus Leucinodes; species Leucinodes orbonalis. The sequence continues at coordinate 89,159 of PQWD01000806.1, forward strand.
CTTAGCGGCCATGCTTGAAGTATTCCTTGGAAAATATTGAAATTACTTTTACGTACCCTTTGTTAGCTGACGAGCGCACCGTGTGCGAAATACTAATTGTATCCTCAATGCGAAATTAAATGAGCAACATAGTAATACGCGATGCAGCATTGTACTTAGTGCTTTTATTTACGATGATGTGTTTGACAGGACAATGGTGGGCAACCGTTTCCGCGGACGCAAATTAAAGCTGGATATTCAAATGGAATCGGGGTTCGCTCGGTAGTCGAGTGGTAAAGGAACGCATTATTTACATTCGAGTGCTTCGCTATGTCCGTCAACGTAGGGTGAACGCACGGCCGTCATACGTCTCGGTTATGAATGTGTGTCCCCACTGACTAGTTCCAAGGCTAATTGCAGGCGAGATCTTGGACTATCATTATCTTCTGCATTACCAGCAATACCCTAGGTTATCATTTCTTGCTAAAAACGTAAACGTAACGTAAGTTTAAAGTAGGATGTAAGCACTTTATCTGATAGAGTTTAAAGCTAGCAGTGGATTATAAATATGAAAAATATCTAAATGCAAAATCATTATCAGACCTAGAATACCGTACCCGAGTAAAATATGAGCTATAAATTTACGATAATGCTCTACCAGCGCATTCCCTTCCGTATTGTGGGCCTACTCTCAAACGGACACCGCGAGCTTGAAAATTCCCAGATATTATACGTAAACCCTTATAAATCTGCTAGTAGTTTCCTCAAGCAAAAAAAAACATAGCAATTATAATGAAATCTTTTTATATTTACTTTAATAAGTGTAAATATTGGTTTAGTTATGAGTTGCACCAGACAACAAATATAATAGGCAGCAAGTAAAATACAAAAGTTTCCTTACTTAGAATATTTTCTCTATAAGCTATAGCTTACACTGCGGTTTATCTTAAAAAAATTGTTCACTACTTAAGTCTTAAAAAAATAATCATGCTTTGACGTAATATATTATAGAACCACCAAAAGCTCATTGCTTTAATATTATATGGCTGTCCGCGTTTTGAAGATGTACGAGTACAAGAACTGGCCTTTATATTATTAAAACTTATACTCGTTTTAATAATGTGTCAGTTGATTTTTCCATAAAATATTTATGGTTTCATGTTATTCACACTGTTTTCGATTGTTTATATTTGCAAAAGATTGTTAAGTAAGCATTATTGAGTATTTCTTATTTTGATTAGATCAAATCCAATCTCCATTTCATAAATAAAGGATTGAAGACTCTTAAACTATTGTAACTTAAAGCTTCAATTCCGCTACAGTCAAATGTTTTATTAACATAGTAAATTAAAATTCGTAGATTTTAAATGTAATAAAACTAATACACATTGACCGTTATGGTTACCCTTGTTTGAGATAAGTTACCCGTGTATTAGATTGTTTAAAAACATTATCAATACTAGATATGAGTTATACCGTTTATGTTTCACAGGATCACTCAAGCTCGACATTGAAGGATTTTTATTATTGGTTCAACCCTATAATCCCTCCCAAATGGAGGTTTCAGAAGCTATTTACATTGCTACGGCGCCATCGCCTACGTAATTACTAGTCGGAGTTAATACAAGGCTAATTTGAACTGTGCATTATATTCCCATCATCAGTGGGTGCCCGTCTAATAATGCACTAAAAGCATAAAAAGTTGGATCTCGACGTTCCTTTGTGTTCGATATAATGCTTGGTTATTACGGAGGCCTCTGGTACAATATTTGAAGTATTTTTATTAGACTTGATTAAAAAATGCATAGGGTTTTGGTATTTGTCCAAAATAGACCATTTCTTACTGACTAGATCAGAGTAAGGTTGCTCGGACGACCGCCTTTAGCATTTATCCCTATGATTTTTTTATTGTCATTCGAATATTTGTATATTTTAAGTGACTTTAAAACAGTTTCAAAAATAACTTTTTCAGCGCTGATAATTACTCTATAAATTTGAAAAAGAAAAATTATTGGTCTTGTACAATGCAGCAACCTTTCAATCGTTAACGTATCAGGCGCCATTTTATTCCCTGGGAACAGATCGTATAGATAGGGGCATTTACTGCACCTTAAGAAGCAAAATGGCGGAATTAAGATCGAGATCAAACGACAACTAGAATCCAGTTTGACCGCAAATGGATAGAACGTAACGATTATTATCACATTAGATTTTACGGTTGAATAATAATAACGTTATAATTAAGGGATTATATTATTTTAACAAATAATGATTTAAAACGGGAAAATTTAACAAGCAAAAGAGTTTGTATATCTGGGAAGCGTGTTTACAAGAGATGGTAAGCGTGAAAAAGATATTGAAAGTAGTGTTATGGAATGGAAGTCGGTCGGTCGGTTCTAGTAACGTATCTAAAAAACCAAGGATACAGGTAGGAGGGGTAGGAGGTACAGAATGCTGTTTTAATTACTACGTTGACGTATGGTAGTGAATGTTGGGTATGGGAGAAGAAGCACGAAACCAGAATAAATGCTGTAGAGCTTTATGTATTTATTTTAACAAATGGCACGTTATAATTAACCGATACTATTATTTTATATTTGAAAGTTACTTTAATAAGAAACAGGAAAAATACTATTGACCTCAAATATATTGAACCGTTTTCTAATCAGACGAGCAAATAATGAATCAATGACATCAGAACACTAAAACTTATCTAGAAATAGCTTTTAAAAATTGGTACTCACTCTCGCAGAAGTTCTCGAAGTATTTTCCGATAGGTTCGCCGTCGTCGATGAGTGGTCTCTCGGCATTAAGATATGCCGATGGCCCATCAGGTAATGTATGGTGGTCGAGATGGTAAAGTCTGCAGTTGTAGGCTGTAGAGTGCGGCGCACCCAAGTACAGGAACGAACGGCACAGGAATTCCGATTCGATCTCGCATGCCAGCTTGCAAGCAGCCTCAGACGTCACCTACACATATTACAATATTATAAAAAAAACGAAAATCTGTTTGACTGAAAGAAAGAAAGAAAGAAAAAAATCTTTATTCAAATAAATCTGTTACAGATACTTTTGAATCGTCAATTGTTATTATTATCATATTTTTTGTGACTCTACCACCGGTTCGGAATAAGTAGGATCTTCGAGAAGAGCCGGCAAGAAACTCGAGTTACTCTTTTAATCTTTTTATAACAGTGGTTACAGTTTTGTCATTTACCTACAAATAACTTTACAATAATTTATTACAAAGATTTTGTAACTGGAACACTAAGTGCAAGACCACACATCTTTATCCGATAAATATTCTTCTATTGTATAGTAACCTTTTTTCATGAGGGTTTTTTTAATCTTTAATTTAAACTGGTGAAAAGGCAATTCGGCAAGATTTTGTGGACTTTCCCTATGTGTCGAATATTAAGAAATTCCTTAAATCATTGATTATAAAAGTTATTTAATAACAACCTTAAACATCGGTTCCATATTGAAGCATGTGTTACTATGACGACGCTGAGAGAAAGTGCATCAATTTTGTAAATATTATATATTTAGGCATCTTATATATATTAAGATTTAATTTTCTTTTCTCTGTTTTTCGTTTTTAAAGTGCAATAAAGTATGTAATAAATTAATAAATAAATATATATACTTTTCGTTAGTATTCAAATAAAAGCATGCAATTCATCATAAATTTACATTCTTATTTTCCCTATAAAACAATATTTGTTTTGAAAAACGTAATAACTTGCGTTTAGATTTAAATTGCTCAGTCGTTAAAATATCAGACTGCATTTCATTTCATAACTAATAGCAATAATTCAAGTTGATTTTTTTTCATTCAAAGAATAATAACTGGCTGTCAACACTTGGACCCTTTGCTGACTTGAAGACTGTGGGCTTCAAGAATTTTCATGGCTATGGTAATTGCCTGTCGTATGTAGCGTATGAAGTATAAACTTAACAATTACCGCAATTTAAAATTAGACCAGCTATATTGCAGTCTCAGATATTTGCATAAAACCTAATGTCATGCTGTGATGCAAAATAAATAGACATGTGGTTATATTTGCATAAAACATGGAGAAGTACTTAATTAGTTCAGTAGAACTATGCGAAGTGGAATGCAATATGGTGGATATCATACTGAAATAAAATATTATAAAGTTTAGGTGGTACCTGTACTTCTGGATTACAGGTATTAATTAAAGAAAAGCGATCGTTTCCATGTGTTTTGGACCTGCGCATGATTCGGCCAAATCTTTCACGAGCCTTGCTGTTGGAACGTTAAGCTTTGTAACAGAATTTTAAGGCTGGTTCATTAAAAAATATCGGTTTATTTTCCACTTGAAGTTTTTTTAATAAAAGTAAAGTTGTTTCTATTTATGAATAGTTTCTAGAAGTTCAAAAGTTGCATTACCCTTATATAGTGTACAGAAAGTAACGATTTATTTTAAATCAATGTTTATTTAGAAATAAAATAACGGAATTTAAGAAAAATGTTATACGTATTTTTAGAGTAAATCAACAAATTTTCCATCTTTAATATTATGTAGGTCCTAACTTTTCGATATGACAAAAAGGAAAACCTTTCATTTTGGAATTTACATGTAAAATTTACCTGCAACTCCTTGTCGGTGTAGTAATGGAGTCCAGCGTACTGTGCCACCTTGTCCTCAGCTACTCCAACGCGCGGCGCCGTGAACAACCGGTGGCCCTTGCATGCCTGTCCGGCTTTCAGGCACAGGTTCTGTGTCACACAATATTTTATTGATTATCTATAATCACCGTTTGAACGCCAGAAATCCAGTCACAATCGAAAATGTTTGTGACGTTTTAAGGCGTTTATGGTGGTCAAAGGGTTAAGTACTAGGTATAAGGAAACCATTAGGCTGTTTTGGACTCCAACCAAACGTACCTATGACGCAATCTGACGAATAGCGAGCGAGGCTCTGGTGCCCGACCAACGGACCAACATAATTTCTTAGGGTCCAAAACGACTTAATAAATTAGAGAAGTGGAAGTGGTGAAACAGTAAACTACCTACTAGTCCGATCTTCGAAGTTTCCGAATCCAATGATAATCTCGAAGACTTAATTTAAGGATTACAATCACACTGCATTGTTAAAAGGATAGCAAATTACTTCTCATATTAATTTATAGTTTTGACTCTGTAAATAATAAAAAAAACATGTCTCTTCAATACATAAAGTGGTTGCAGTAGAACATGTGGTATAATGTTATTACACATGTCAAGTCACCTTTTTTAAATCTGTGCAAGAGCGAAATGATAGATGAGCACGCAAATTAATAAGAGCCTCAATTAAATGTATTTTGTGTAGTCCTCTATAAAATCAACCTCATAGTATTTATAGAGACATGTGCAAACTTGTTAAACTTAAAAAAGTATTGTAGGTGGATCTGCATATGCGCAGTGTATCATTAGGACTATTAAGTCTGTTTATTGTTATTGTCGAGCAATATTGTAATTATGTCCTATGTTATACAGTCCTCAAATATTTGCTATGCCTCAACGGTAATGAATATGTTTTACTTTTGTAAAACTGGACTGAATAAAAAATTGGTCATTATATATAACGTACAAAATTGTTCGATTAGTTGTACAATCTGTACCCTTTTATGGGCTAATACTATGTTTCGTCTCAAACTCAAACATTTTTATAGACCATTATTTATCATACTCTTAAGACCTACTACTTAGACATGCATTTTTTAAATAAACAAGAATACGCGTATAAGGATAACATACATTTAATCATAAAATACACACGCATAAAACATGTCTTTTAAAAACTAGTCTTTCAATTAACAACTCGCTACATGACCCTCCCTAATAACAGTCATACTAAAAGTTTATAAGAAAAAAAATATTTTGGCACCAATACACTTTGCAGATAATGAAGACCCTGGTCCAGTAACTCGAGTTATAGACCACACGCGCGACAATCAGACAAATAACAGTCTACGACCATAATAACACTAACCGAGATGTTTATTTACACGACCGCTCAAACGTCCCGCAACTAAATTACGATTGTTTCACGGGAAACGGTACGCGTTGCTCAGAAGCGACGCGGCGTAAAGTGGCACTTGCGAACGAAACGCCATGCGCGCCAATGCGGGTGGCACGCAGGGCAGGTCCGAGGGGGTCGTTGGAGTAATGATAAGGGGGTCGTATTTATAAGGGGATCAAGATAGTAATGCCAGATGGGTGTTAAAAGTGTCATGGGGAATAATTGAAAAGACCAATCGAAGAAAAACTATTGAAGATTTTTAACTGTAGGAGAGCCATGTCTCGAGAACATGCTTCCAAACGAACGAGAACAACGCGGTAAGGTTTACGCCCAAATAATGTATCGGTACTTAACTACCTAACATACTTCTACATGTAAAGAGTAAACTCTTTATTGTGTTTATTTAAAGACAATCAATATAGTCAAAAGACACTTACCTCGAAGTAGTCAGTGCCGGGCGTGTCCACGAGTTGCACAATGTGTTGTGCAGTGCGTCGGTCCGAGTCGCTAAGCGCGCACCGCATACTGCCATATTCATACTCCGCAGATCGGCACGGGAAACGTTTCTGTACAACATACATAAAATAAATAAATATCCATTGACATTCACACAGCGCACATCCCCAAGTTAAGCGTGAAGACTGTATTATGGGTACTAAACAACGGATAAACATACTTATATGCATTTTTTTTTGTAAATAAATACATATTATACATAGAAGACACCCAGACTATTGCAAACAGACATGTTCATGCACACAAATGTTTGTACTGCCCGGGAATCGAACCCGGAACCCTTGGTGTTGCAGCCGTCTCAACCGCAACACCAAATGGGTCGTCAAACATGATTGCTTGAATAGTTCTTTAACAATGAATGTTATCACCGACAAGCAGCACCTATTTGAACACTTCCCCAGTAGCAAACACATATTGTTATCTGACAAGACACAATTGAAATCTAAAGTAGGCAGTAAATTCTGGAGGTTAAAAGCCTAAAATAAGACGTCCCAGGGACTTTTTGATATAAGCATATAATGACCCACTGCAAGGCAAAGGCCTTCCCGCACAGCATAGCTATGGGGAAATTGGGCCTTAACCAACCACGCTGGCCCAATGCGGAATTGTGTTTGAATTAATGCAATTAAAAACAAAATTCAATTATTTTGTTGGAAGTCCAGTGAACTTTTTTAAACAATGATTTCAAAATTTACAATTAATCATTTTACAAACAGCCTATCCCGCATAATGAAGCATATTTTATTATTTTATATTAAAGTACTGCTTGATCAATTCACATGTATAAATCCGACTATTAGTTAGGTATCAACGGTCGAGAAAGGTTGCATCTTTAACCATTAATTACTATCAGTGTCTTATTAACGTCGCCTTTATAACAGAATCAATTTGCATAAAGTTATATCTTGCTTCTTTTACACCAGGGTATTTGGTTTAATAAGTACCTTTATATCTGTCATATCTTGTCAGCACTACTGTCACAAGAGTAATTCCCATGACTTTACATGAAGTTAAATTTTCATGATGATCATTGTGAAATTTGTTATTATTTATATGCATTCCTTTTAGATTACTTATTCAGAAGTACCTATATATCAAAACAGAAATGAACGTCTATTTTATTAATCAAATACAATTCTTTGTGAAATAATCTTAAGAATTATATAACTAGAACATGGATATTTAATGGAATGATATATTCTATATAAGTTATTAATTTTTCGATAGTGCCACTTTCATGATAATGATTATATAGTTTGTGTTCTTACATACTTTATTTTTCTATTATTTGTAAAGTATTTGATATAAAAGAAGAAATTCACTTTTATTACATTAATCAAATGCAATCCGATTTCTAACAATAGAAAATAGCAGTCATCCATTATAAGTATTTTAACTTATAACAGTTATAGTTATAACAGACGTTTGTGAATTTAAAATATCAATTACGCTTCGTTCCGCAATTTTACAACCGCTGATTTTATCCGAGAAATAGGGCAACATTTTCTGAAAGTCGTTTACATAGTAAGAAAACACAAGTTAGCTGTCCCGGCATAATAAACATGCCCCTATCATTTCGCCTATATCTTGAATACCACTCAACTGGGACGAAACCATAAAATATAAATTGAATAGATAAACGGTAAATTGCATTGCAGAGGCGACGTTACTTCAAAGCCATGGTTCTTGGCCTAACAACGGTGCCCATACTCGTTACTCTAAAGCGTGCTTACCGGGTAAAATGTCTAAGTCATTTTCCGTACATTAGACATTGAAAGGTCAAGCTATTCAGCGTTAGTCGCGCTCGCGGTAACACTTAGCGAGTTAACGCGTATTCTGACTACTGACTTTACTTCGTTCTCTCCTATTAGGAAGTAATAGTTCGGTGAAGTCGTATCAACTATTTCTATTCAACTTAAAGGCTATTTTGCATGGCAATATTTTCTAAGCGCACGAAATTAAAAGCTAGTAAATTTACTGGATATAAGAGAGACCTAACTTCTGTCATCTTCGATGATCGACATGAGGCAGTGATGATAGAAAATAATTGCTGGCTACAGTTTTTGATTGCCTTTACCACTGCATATTTTATTAACAGGTATATCAATTACCATGACGTGGTCGCCTCGTTCACAAAAGAAAACATAATGTGAGTAGGTACCTAGACTAATCGAATCGACTACGATAACTCCGTAAAGGCAAATCCACAAACTGAAGGAAAAGAATAGATTACCTGTTACATTGTTACCAAATGTTGAAGGGAATCTTAAAGCAAATAACTCTTAGTAGCCTATACCCTTCCCAATCCGCAGTAGATCAAATCAGTGCCTATTTTAATAAAATACAAACGCTAACCGATTGTAATTTGCTGTCTACAATGTAATGCAGCTAATGATTAGTCAGCCAATCATTTATCAATTGATTATAGAGCATCAACCATTCCATTCCTAGGCAGCCTACATCCATACTCAATTGGCTTTCAAGTCGTCCGTCCATTGTGCCGCAAGGCGTCTTATGGTGCATTTGCCTTCGAAATTATTGTCAAAGTATTTTTTGCTCTTTTGCTTGTATTAACAAGAAAAAAATTATGCTTTTGTTAAGAATACCAATACTATATTATTTTTTTGTTATAAATTACGAGTATATGATTATAACATTTATTTTGTTCAACACTTTAAATGAACTTTTGTTATGTAATTTGTTGTTGTTGTTTATCGATTTAATTATATTTATAGAAATTAATAAAAAATATATTTATTGCACGATGATATCATTGTATCATTCATGTGCACTTAACAATGATATATATTATATTACTAGCTTTTGCGTGCGACTTCGTCCGCGTGGAATAGTTACTTTGGCCTAACGCTCTCTTTAACCCGCTACTTTGTTTATATAGGTGAGTTAAAACTGCGATATCTCATAAGATATTCATTTAAATTGAATGACGGAAAGGGCAAGTTTGTTTAAAATGAAATGCTTGTGATAAATAAAGTATTTATTTGGATAAGGATTGATATCATATTTATGAAAACAGCTTCGCAAAAAAATGCATTATTTTAGAAAAAAAAATAGCAAAAAATATGTTATAGGGAGCTAACCTTAAAAGATAGACATATGCTGTCGCGGACTTTTTTGTAGAACTTTAAAGGGGTAACAATACTTCATACAAAACTTTAACCGTTTACGCAGCGGAACCTCCAAGTAAGAAAATTTCGCCCCGGATTTTAAAACATTCTTCATTGCTGCTCCGCTTCTATTGCTTGGTGCGTGGTGATAATATATAGCCTATAGCCTTCCTCGATAAATGAGCTATCTAATACTGAAAGAATTTTTCAAATCGGACCAGTAGTTCCTGAGATTAGCGCGTTCAAACAAACAAACTCTTCAGCTTTATAATATTAGTATAGATATGTGCTATGATTTAGGAATTAAGGGTGTAAGTTGCATCTGCATACAACCTAAAGGATCAAAGACAACATCGTCTGCTTTTGGAGCATCAGGCCAAATAGTGGACGAGGCCTGCGGTTGAAAATCCTTCAACTATGAAACCTATTCTAAAAGTCAAAACTTTACTGTTTTAGTTGTAGTTAATTTATATTTATTAGTTTACCTCATTAAGACAAGCAGCAAGACAGGCCTCCTTAGTGGAGGTATAGATGATGACGTTGTCAAGCCCCCTCAGGGCCTTGCCCGGCACACGCTCGAAAGCCCACGGCCGGAGGCAAACGCTTTCGGTCCTCACTTGAAGCTTCACCATGTAGTAAGTGTTCACAGCTCGCTAGTGGACAAAAAACACATCAGTTAATTATTTAATTACGCACTTGTTTTAAAATCCTTATGCGACTGGCACAAATGTGTGGAAATGAATGGGAGTAGGGAGGTTCTTTGTTTTGAATAATTGTAGTTTCACCTACAATTTAGTCAGTTGTATCAGGAGTAGATAAAATTAAAATAGATCTTTTAATCTTTTAGATGGAGGAAAATCAACAGAGGAAAGTTGTAAGTCGCTATAGTGTACGAATATAAGATACCAATTAATTTAAGGTAATTCCATTTCACCTACACTTTTGTTAAATGAAACCAATTTTACGGATTGAATATCATCTTTCTAAAGTTTATTTAGATTATTTCTTTTTTTCCTCCAAACGTTATGCCCGTGTGACTACGGTAACTGAAAGTTCCGCGAAAAGTATGCGATTGGCGAAAACTTGAGACATTACTACCATTTATTTAATTCATCACAGATTTCGAATATTTCTTAATAATTATATTTCTTTATTTCCACAAGTGTCCATTTTCATACATATACGCAATCGTAAAGTGATTTTCTCCGTGGGATTCGAACTCACGACCCCCGTATCATGCAGCGATCCAACGCTACAACCAACCAACGCTTAGACTATTAGACCAAGGAGGAAGTTATGAAAGAACAAATTGTACATTTATTAATCGTATATGGTCGCTTAGCTCACTATCAAATTGTAATCTCCTTTATTATTTCCTGTATAACCTCGAGGATGCGTTTAGCATTGCTTGTTTATAACCACGAGCGTTCATTAGTACTGAAAGCTATTAGGCGATCAAACAGTACAGTTACAATGTGTATTGGTTAGATTTTCCACCGACCAGTCTGCCGATATAATCTGAATTGTTAATCGTATCTCTGTATCGAAGGGTCTAATTGGCGGTATCGGCAGGCCGCTATCGACTGAGATTTATTCGGCTATTAAAAAGCCTAGCATGGATTTTCCTTTAGGAGCGCTGGAATTTTGTTAACAGGTACTTTTATCGTGAAATATGTGCCGTCCTGCAAAAGTAGAACAGCTATTTTATGGTTAGGACATTTCAAAGAGCAAATTTACATATTTAGTACAAGCGTTTGCATGAATAAACATGTGTTAAAAAGTTTGTTGCAGTCGTTTAACTCCAAAAACTTTAACCTAAATAATTACTCTTTACTCTAATACGAGCTTCATCAGCTTATTCATCATCATCAGCTCATAATACGTCCCTATCAAGGAAAACGAGCCTACCCATATAGGACTTAATCATCCACGCGAGCCTAGTGCGGATTAGCCGACTTCAAACACACCTTTGAATCTCTTCATAGGCGCATCACCTTATCGTGTACCAGTCAAATGTGACTGTGATTGTCAAAATTACGACGTAATTCAGTTAAATGTACTGTCAACTCAAACACGGTAAGTTGTCAAAACGCACATTCCACGAGTCTGCAACACTGAGACGATACAAAAACGATAAACAGTACCGACTAACTGTACACACTTGACTTCCATTATGCATAAATTAAACGGCGTTCCGAACTTTTGCTTTCGCTAGAGCGCCGTGGTGCATTAGTAACACGTGCCTATTAGTATTCGTTAAGATGCTTATTAGCTATTCAGTTTGGTTACAAAATATCTGTTAGATACTTTACTGAGAAGGTGCATACGTAATGTATAAGTTTATATAAGAGTAATGACCAAAGACCTGCGTTTAAGCTGTCTAAACGTATAATTAACAGTGGCATTACAAGACATTGTATCTTAACATCTTTGGATGTCACGTCAGAAGCTACTTCAAATTTATCATTATTTAACTAATTTTATAAGTTTATTGGTACTCTTTTTTCTAATCGGTTCATTCAATCTACAGTTCACGCGAAAGGAATAACTACGGAATAGTACCCTTTTATGAATTTACTATATAGGTACGATTCTTATTACTAAACCCTAAGAGATTGCCAGTTTATTTGACGCAAATTAGGACTGTGCTTGATTTGTTTCAAAGGCAATTTTTGCAATTATTCGAAACACTTTCCTAATTATTAAAAACGTATTAGAGCGTATCGAATCCGTCAAAAAATAAAACGCATTGATGCGCCAATTCCTCGTTTCTTATCATCTTCAAAAATAGAACAAAAATATTTCAGGTACAGAGATTTGTTACGGAGCTCAATCGAATTGATCGATTCAATGCATGGATGATTAAAGTATTTCTATGTTCGAGAATCCAATCTGAATCGATATAATTCTTTCCGTTTTATTGGAAGCTCGAAATTACTCAACCCTTCCAAAAGCATGTAAAAATTTTATTTTTATTAGGATGCCCAAGTCAATAGCTATATGTACTGGTGCCATACAATATCTACAGTAAAATATAGATGATATTGTCTCTTTCTCATTCAAGGTGGTGTGCTAATCCAAAAGCTCACTAAGCCATTAGTATTCATTTTCAATAAATAATAGGAAGATAAAATCTTATATTAATGCTGACTCTATTATAATATTAAGTACTACAAAGGAACATAAAATTGCAATGCAAAGACATTAAAATGATAGTTACCTGCGGCGTGGCCATGGGGTTGTTGGCCTGCGTGTCGTTCTGAAGCAAGCACCGGGTCTCTTGTACCGGAGTCAGCGGGTTTAAAACAAAACTGCAACAAAAGATACATTGAATTAGTACTTGCATTACTGAAACGTCCTTTTTTAATTACTTCTAAGCACGGGGGTGTATTTATTGATGAGGCAACGCAGATCAGAGTCAGAACTTGTCGCCATTATTAAATATGTTTTAAATTATAAAATAATCGGTACTTAATGGTGACATAATTTTTAACCTAACAAAAATATACATTAATGTATTAGTGTAGGTTCATAGTCCAATGAACAAAATGTCAATTTTTTCCATCTCTGGTATCCTATTGGATTTATTTAAAAAAGACATAATCTACAACGTACGAAAAAAGTTATAATAGTATACATCACCAGATCACGGTCATGGCTGAACAAAAGGTAATAAAACATCGAATAATTGCATTTCATCTGCAATTTCTTTCAAAATGGACGTCCTAATAAGCGGCGGAGCTCACTGTCCAAGCGAATCACGTAAACAATACGGTATATTATTTCTAAAGCGGAGATTGAAAGAGCACTTTATTGGCACTTTTTGTGAATTCCCCAGGGAATAACGTTTCCGAATTCACATTATTGATAGCGGTATTTTGATGAACTGTTCAACTAAAAATAATGAAGTTTTCGACTTTTCATTTATTAAATTATATATACCTAAGCACCATGAAAGAATAGCAATAAACTGACTAATATTTTCTTTTTTTATTCTTATTTTGATTTTTAACAATCTAACAAAATAATATAGAGTATATTAGGTAGCGTTTTAGTAGCATTTTTGCCTCTACTTGCCTGCCTTTGTGTGGTTTTACAGTTCGCATGCCATATCTACTTACCCCTAATCTACTTTTAAATTAAAAAGCAAGTCTGCCGCAATACTAATACAGTATTAAAAGTCTAACCGAATCGGGGAGGTTTTTGATAAACGTTCAGAAAGTGGGTGCAAAAGGATCGTTGCACCAGGAAGTGTGGCAAGCTCGATAGCGGGACCTGCGGCCTTCATTAGAGACTTATACATGAACGCGAATGCAAAGGTATTACAGAATAGATTATAATAAAATGTATTATGTCCGAATATGAATTTAATTTTACCGAGCTCGATCGTATGAACTTAAATTGAACTGAAAAAACACGATTATATAAACATATCAACTTTTATACTTAAACTAATGAAATTAATTGAATCCAATTTCAAGTAAAATATCAAAACGTAATGATTTTTAATGACACAGTTTTATCTTCATTATTACAGCCCAATAACTCAAATAAACAAAATACTGTGTATCAAAAATCAATGCTTTTTCTTTGCCAATGCATAAAAATAACACTTAGTGAATAATTAATAATGAAGATAAACAACATAACAATAATATTATGACAAAACTAATGAGCATATTGACATTCTTGAAAACAGAAAACTCATCATTTTACCGTGTATTTTATTGAATATAACTGCATAAAAGTGCACACGAATCACGAGACAACGTAAGCAAAAGAAAATCTCTTTTTACATGTCTTGGAAACGAATGGCATGATTATACTAGTCCTTTTAATTAAAGAGCCGTCATTCTGCCATATCTACAATGTAATCGCATAGGTAGCATTGCTGCAATGCATAGATAATAATTTTCTAGGCGCCATTTAAATAATATGGAATTTATTTCATGGTATGGTGTGTTTCGTTTATTAATTTCAACTCAATATCCCTATTTAAGTAGAAGTAGTAATGTAGCTAAGTATACTGCAATGGGTAATTTCGTATTTAAATCATAAAATGCTAATAATAAGTAGTAACGATCAGTCAAACATCAAGTATGTGATGTGAGATTAAGATGTTTAAGATAAATTAAACACAGAGTCTACCTACGGCAAGTATCTTTATAAAATCCATATCAACAGGACAGAGTTGAGAAAATCTGTTAAAGATATTATGTCAAAAGATGTAATATCAGATATATTGTCAACATAGTATATTGTGTCAAAAAAAAAGTTTTCTAATTTATTGTACACTTATTGAAACAACGGAAGGTTCGTTTGATACACCGCTCATTTTAACATGCCTTACTAATGTGAAAAGAGCATGAAATGATCGCACACAAATACCACAATATCTTATTTGAACCTGTTGCTATCCTGTTAAGGCTAGACAGCGAGTAAATTGTAGCTCGCCTGTGGTTCCTTGAAAGCAGGTCTCGAAGCCTATACTTTGCGAGCGAATGTTATCTATCACGGCACCAATGAAACTGCACTTGATAAGGGCGATAAGTTTACGCTTGAGCTGTAAGTCAAAGCGAATTCATACAGTTAAGAACACTGTTTCATGTTTAGAAGAAGCGAAAGCATTGTGAGCGAAATGTTCGTGCAAAACCTGGATATATGCTTACAATCATAGCGACCTACCCTTTTGCTTTGACTCGAAACATAATTATACCAAAACATAACTTTTAGCTTGGGAATATGTATTATAGAGATGGATACCCACGCAGACACAAAGTAGCATTGATATATTTAGGTTAACCATTATTTATTAATTCGACTGCACTCACATTAGTAAATACTTCATGTACGTCACAAAACCGTTTCAAAGGTATTGCATTCATTGAATATTGAATGATCCCCTTAAGTTGGCATATTTTCTTTAAAATAAATTTCATATCAAATAACATTAATTTCAAATGTACAGTTTTGAAAAGATATTGAATTTTAATGAAAATTGCAGAATCTTGTTCAGCTTAGCCACATATAACATAGAGAATATATAAATACCTACTCTCAGCTCCCGTCGCATAACGGCGTCGTGTACCGTACGCTGCGATATTTCTTATTTTATTACCTAACTACTATCTAACAGCTTACTAAACTAAAGTAGCAGAACATTGTCGTTAAATCGTGCACATGGCAATATATTTTGTAAGCAGTCATTATTCGCCCGTAAATATTGGATCACCTTCGCTCGCACTGTAACGGTTGAAACAGCTTTATTTCAAATTAAAAATCGAATTATTATACATAACATAACGATTGCATTTTTTTTACTTTAAAGTCAATTCATTATAACCTTAACCTAACCATAACTATAACCTTAAGTAAGTCAATGGAACAATCAAATCAAAAATACCTTTACACATTGCCGACGTTGTACAAATTAGTGAAAGAGCATCGACAACAAATTGCTCCTTAGCCAGTTGTGGAAATAGGAACACAAAAAATAAATGATGTATGTTACTCCAAAGCCCTTATAACATTGGATTTCATTTTGATTTCACAACTAGAGTAATAAATCTTACGGAGCGTGTTATGCTATCAAAGTTGTAATTAAACGAAAAGTGGGCATACTATCTACTTGATACGGAGCAAATCGGAATAGCAAAGATAAATATCTGGTGGGCGCTTGCTTTGATAACTTACATTAATCATACAAAAGTAAAAATGCACTGACAAAACGCTGCGGGCGTGCATTCTACACATTGTACGAAACAATTATGAACATATCTGGGAGCGCTCGAGGCGTCGACTTGAGGCACTCATCACCCAGATAGATCTAAAATATAAACAAACCATCATTGTGATTTCACTGTCAGTTAAGCGTTATCGTTAGGTTAACAATGCTAAATTTGTTGTCCATCTCCGACATTAGCTATGAAAGGCTTTCACTCGCAAATTGTTTTGAGATAACGTTTAAATATAGATAAGTGCGATTAAGGAACGTGAACATTTATGTAATTATTTCTGCATTAAAAGTTACCTTTCTTATTTCAATCTCTAGTAACACTATTACGGTGTGGATAAATAACAAAAGCAACCGAGCTTACCCTTCAACCCATAGGAATCCGAAAATACTAGAAAATAATTGCATCAATGTAAAAATATGACATTGCACCATTCATTAAAAATAACTTCTTGACCATTTAAAACTGTCATGCAATGATGTATTTGAATAAAACATGTTTGAGTTTGAGGTAGGTTTTCTGAAATCTCAATTTCTATTTTCAAAGACATGACCCGTGCGTCTTGGTTTCAGGGCCAGTTATGTTTAGTAAATAAAAAGCCTTAACAAGCTATCCTAGTTCGCTGTTGGTCAAGGTTATTCCCTATTTTCCGACAGATATCCCACTACTATACACCGCTACTTATCATACCTCCACAAAAGATTTTACTAAGGTAAAGTCTCAATGCATCGTTTAACTGAAAACCTTAATATATAAATATATGTAAACGGAAAGAATTAAGCAAACAAACGAACATCTATGATAATTATTTTCTACCGTTCAAATTATTTAATACCACATCAAGAAGGATATTCTTTCTATCCATTAAACAGCTTAAGCGATAGTTACAATACTTTATTAATGCAAAGATTCTTTATTTCTCCCAAGTCCTGCATTGAATTCAATAACAGCAAAGTATCGAGATTAAATCAGTGAGTCACGTCGCCGCTGGCGATTACCGAGATACATGTCCTCGCCGATATGGAGCTTGTTACAGGTAGCTCCAATCATTATGCACTATTACGCCATTTGTAACATCACATAGGAGTCTATTTTAAATGTTAGGTATCTTAGTGCCTTAGGAATTTCAGAATGGTTATATTGTTTATACTTACTTTATATTAACTAACTCTCAATTTGGAAAACGTGGTTTCAACGCTATATCCTTCCATTGTAGGAATCCTTTCTCACCGTTGAACTGCTTCGCGTTAGTAAAAGAAGCAGAATTTTCCAGCAACTTTGTACAGCAAATCCGCTCATAGAATTTTATTGCTAACATTATTAATAGTTTAATGGCGTGTTCTAATCTAAAGTTATGAAAACTTAAATGTAGGTAAGTCTTAAAAGTTATAAACATATACAACATTGACGTATAAGTTTGTTAAATTCGACAACAGTCTTCGAAGACAAATTAATACAAATTCCCGAGGCGCAAGAGCTTTCTGGCAGCGGCGCTTGCGCATACTATGTAGTATACATCAATCAAATCAAGTGCATCACGATGGAAGTCGGTGTAAAGTAGCCCGTGTTTGCTATCTCCCCACCTCATCTCGCTCTCTAAATACTCATAAATATTTTGATTGCCATGTTAATGACGGTTTGCGTTCAATGAATGATGTGATATTTTTTGTGGCCACAAGCTTTCGGCACGACTTTTGCGTGTTTATTATATCCGGTCCAAGTTAATGATATTAATGAGTGCAAACGGCAGCTAAAATGACGTTCTTCCGTACAGACATCAATATAAGTTTTAGTTCCAATTATGGTTTGAAATAAGATAAATACTAGAACACTCACATCATCTACCCAAAATAAGCTTGTTGGGCCATGCATAAACCCAATTCTAATAATGGATAATTAATAAAAAAACATGTAGTTGGAAATTAATTTTGAGAGTATTACTACTGTTTTTAATAAAGCACAACCACTTAAAACATTTAATAGAGAAATAACATTAACTACCATTTAATAAGCATATAAATACAACAAAAATTACAGTTTTCGTAAAACAGCGTTTATAAAATCTAAATAATTTGATTGACGACTACATACATTATAGAATGAGCAAATAACGAGTGTCTTATTTACTTAAATATTTGGAGCTTATTCACTTCAATACCTTTCCTCGATTTGAAGATTCTTTGATTCATCATCATCATCAGCCTACTCGTATAACGGCCCGCTGCAGAGCATGGTATAGCTATGGGGAGATTCTTTGATTTGGTTGTCAAAAACGATCTTTCCGTTCTGAAATTTCTTCAAGATATCAATCATGACGGGCGCCAGATGCGGGGTCACGCTCACTGACATTGCTGATTTTAGTGCGTGATTTTACTGAATTATGCTATTGGAGAAGCGGTATCCGGAGCGATTGTCATTCGCACTACGGTATGTGACGTTATCATTCGGTTTTGGTCTTTATGTGCTGCAAGATAAGACACCGGAGGTTGGACCACGGCCTTGTACCGTAAACGAGCAGCCAGTGGCATCGGGAACAGTTACCGATTGTTAATATCGCATCCGTACCATTCTTTTGTCAGATCGCTATTTCTTTGGACAGATTGATTTGAGATACGCAACGTGTTAGTACAATGCAAGATTAGAAGCGCGGGAAAGTTCGATTTCGATTAATTGAATGTCGAATCGATTTTGGACGGATCCAGTCCGATTGATCAGACGTATCCAACTAGCGTTCTAATGCTGTTACAGAGCACGATTTGTTAATGCAATTAAATTAATTCGTTTAACGTAGAAACAAGTGTAATATCAAGAATTTGGCGATTTAGAAAAATCAAGTCTGCCTTATTACCTTATATTAACTTCTGTATGTAGTTTCATACAATCATTTTATAATTGTCTGTCACAAGACATATTACCGGCTGGTTTTATTTTGAATTTTACAATACATTACTATTAAATAATATAACAAAACATAACCATAGCCATAACCAGAGCGAGCTCTTGCAATACAGAAAAGCATAAATTCCCTTTATGCAAAATTGGTGTACCTACACGTCATTACGAAGACTATTCCAACGGTTGAACCATGCAACCGAGAACAGATAAATTAAGTTATCCACTCGTAACCGCCAATAGTCATAAACTATTTGCGTGCATGAAAATGGCCCGGCAAAATTGAAGACGTACGCGAACACTTTTACTGTTATACAATTTGGAGCGAGCCGAGGTCGGTTTCCGCTTTTACACGGTCTGCGGCCGGCGTTGTTGGAGACATATTGTTATTAACCGATGCCGTGTCAATGGAATCCGCTGACATATTAACACGGGCCCGCCACAATACAGACGTAGCCCGCATTCCCTCGTACCCCTTATTTCGTGAGGAAGACTCTGTATATGATTAACAACAAATTGTATCTGCTTTTTTTGTTCTGGGAGGCGTACAAGCTAATTAAGTTTGCAAGAAAGGAATTCGCCAAAGTGGTCGTCAATATTCCTATTTCCTGAGGAATATGCTGTATAAAATTAGGTGCAGGTAACAGCTTTTTAATGTGCTAGGTGCTACACAACCTAATGGATTCTCTGGTACTGACATCTTCAATTAACTTTTGGAACAGATAATGGCAAAGCGTTGCGATATTAATCCTGTATATAAAATACAACATTTTTAAGGATCTAATTTCGCTCCGAATACTTATCCAATAAGAAGTGATTTCACAGTTAGGCAGAAACGTATATCTCACAAATGGGTCTAAGATTCCCTCTCTTACTTATCATACATTTAATATAATAGCTTTTCAGGATGCTGTAAAACTGTTGAATTTACGTCTAAATGGGTCGTCAAACAACACACATAGACAGACTGACACAGATCCAGCTTACCACAATTCAGACGCAATCCGTATTCATAGTTCTCACCATAGATTTAGTATTAGCGCGCTTCGCTATATCTATGGTTCTCACATAAAAACAAGCCACGATCTGGCTCGACTAAAGGCTTTAATGTGCTTTTGGTGTTACGGATAAACGAGCCTCGCTTACCCTCGTAATACAGACACTAACAGTAACATAAATTAACTTGCGACGATAGAATACTAAGCAAATGAAGAATGATACTATTATATGTTAAGACAAGTATGAAATAGCAGGACTTCTAGCTTAGAGACTCAAGGATGTTGCAACAGTCATGGTAAATTTAATATTGTCAAATATTCATAGGTTAATTAAAAATAGTACACACTGGACCACCTTTGTATTTTATAATTGACGACCCATCTGGTGTAGCGGTTGAGACGTCGGCTGCTTCACCAAGGGTTCCGGGTTTGATCCCCGGGCAGTAAAAATATTTGTGTGCATGAACATAGTATGTTTGTATTGGTCAGGGTGTTTTCTATGTATAATATGTACTTACAAAAAAAAAGGATTAAATACTGAAAATACATTATTTTTTACTAGTTTCGATGTCAGGGTTCACCTTTTGCTGCAACCATACATTGTAAACCCCGAACCTAAACTATACCTGTAATGACTTACTATGTATAACACCTGGGTTATGAATAAATGATTATTATTATTGTTATGTTTGTCCGTTTTTTAGTATCCATATAACAGGGGAATGCTTAGTTTGGGGCTCAATGGCGCTGTGGATATTTATTTATTATTGTTAAGTTACCCATGTAATTTTTAAATGCCTTTCACGACCACTTCCGTATGTTAAACAACGACAATTGTTCCTGAATGCGTTATCTGATAAAAAGAGAGCAGAATCAACTATTAAATGGTTTATTCAGAACTAACGAAATAATGTTTATGTTGTAAATAAAGTCAAGCAGACCCCGCATACAACTTTCATGACACGTTCCATAAACGTCAACCGATCAGATTTCCCTAATGCCCCTTGCACCTACGTTGAATTAGTGAATCTTCACGTCGCTCCGATCTTATCACAGCCATTCAGGTCAGGAGCATCGTGATCGGAGATAGTAACGACACGTTGATTTTTATTTGTTCCGTGATCAGTCAGACAATGACGAATCAAGTCTTAACGTGATCGGAATTTTATCACCGATACCACTCCAACTATGTTGGGTGAACTGGGCATGGTCGGATTGCCAGAAAATTGGGTATTTCAGCTAAATTGTTTATTTTATGGTTACAACTATAAAGCTCAGTTGTACGCTTACTTGATTGACTTAAATGGGTCCGATCCCCAGACAAGTCGTGCGAATTTTTAAATGTTCTCAGTAGATATCAATCATATATATATGCGCCTAATAAATAATACATAAATATGGCTATCTACCACTGAATGAGACAAGGTGATTTGGCAGGTCATTAGAACCTAGGTTCACTATTCATTAAAGTACTCCATGAGCTAACCTCACCTAGATTAACTTTTACCTAAAACAAATGTGTTAGGATCTCCTAAATAATTCTTATATTTTTTTTAATTAAAAGTCTAGATAGACTATAAGAAGAGGTTGGAGGATGTTATGTAAATATACCTGAAGGCAGCGGCTTGGCAGTCAGGTTCTTCCCTGCACCACCCTTGACACTCGTATAGTGAAAGGTTGCGAACAGTATAATACGCAGTGCCAGTGAAGTCCACATCTGTTAGCTTTTCAAATGCGATTCGACCTGAAACAATAATGATTTATAAGAAATACAATAAAAAATATATTTTATTAACTGTAATAAAACAGGGATTCATTATTCCTTATCATAATTAGTCTAGGCTGATTCAAACCCTTAGAAAAGGTCTAACTCGCTAATCAAATGCATGTTGGCTGGTTGCTAAAGCCACTTTTTTTTCGGAGAGAAAGAAGACAAAGTGTCCCTAGTTTTCTTAGACGATGTTATTTTATATGGCTGATATGTAATGGATATATGGAAATGCTTAACACCAGGCCTTTTCTGACATGTATCTCTAAAAATGTACTTGTGCTTTGATGACACGGAAAAATATTTCTATTATGTATTAAAAAATACTTATTGACGCATTCTTTCATTCTTTTTTTTTTAAAGCACGTTTCTAATTTCCAGCCTAAATACAAAACGAAGTGAACGCATTTATATTGTTAAAAACAACTTTGACTAACGAAACTTAAAAGTTTTATTTCCGCTAAAGCGCATGAAGTAAATGCAGGGGGTTATTAATTTAAGTCATAAATTGACGAATTTATTAGCACTACTAGTAAGTTTAGTCACAAATTATAAAAACTCCTGTTAATATATCAACAGTATTTATTTCATTGTTAAACTTTCTCAGGGAAATGACTTGTGTCGACTGCTGTTCGCGCCCTGGTTAATAATTTCCGCCGTTTATGAATCATGCGATCTTTACAAGTACTCGTTTATAAAGGTACTCTCTGGTGTGTGCGAGTATATGCATGTGCATATATAGTTCTTAATTTTCTAACTTCTGTGTTTTATAAAGAAAGCTACCGATGAAGCTGTCAGCCCATCTGGTGGTGATACACCAGTAAGGTTGGAAAGGGGATCACATTACCTTTCCTAACTTGTGATCCAAGGTGTAAACTTACTGTTTCCAGTAATTAACGGCCTGTCTTACTCTTTAAACCATCATATCATCATAAATAATGCGGCAGTTCTTCGATGTAGTATTTATGGTATGATAGAAGTACCCATATTTAGGTTCATGTACAATGATTGCTTTGGTGATAACTAATCTAGTGCTTTGTAAATATTAGTAAGAGAATTATAAAAATAGTCTGTATAAGTTAGTTTTAAGCTCAGCGAGATGTCTTCTTATTGGTTTTTCATTTTAATCAGTACATATGTGAATCTTTTATATTATCCAAATCAATTTTGGTTTGAGTGACCTTTATTCCAATTGGCAACGTGATCGCAGAAATGACCTCATCGAAAAATAATCATATTCCGTGAATTCTACTTTCACGTGTGTAAAATACAATGAACAATAGCACCACGAATTTAAAGTGGGTTAAACTTCCGATAAGGTCCATTATGCAAAACTCTTACAAGCTCTAATAATTTTGACTAATCGTTCATTCATTCCTGTGATAGTCGCTACACTTCGTGAAAATTACTCGTAAGCATTATTACAAAACCTTGATTAAAGCCAATTCAACAAACATCAAAGAAAAGTTGCTTAATAAACATCTTTCTTTTTTAATTCTTCAAATATGATATTGTAGGTACTTACTAAATGCTACAGATGACTGCATCAGGAGAAACGCTAGCTGCGCCCAGCGCAGCGCTTCGCCCTTCATGCCGACGGACCCCCACCTGGCAATAATACATCAGCGTTAGAATGTTTAAAATGCTCTTAAATTGAAACAACAATAATAATGAAAATACCAAAAGGAACCAATTGTATGGATCATCATAATCAACAGCATATTAAATGTACCCACCGAGGGGCACGAACCTACCCACAAAGGGGTGTTTAGGCTTTGAGTCTTCCACGCGGGCCTAGTGCAGATTGGCCGACTTTACGCACAACCTTTGAATCTCTTCGCAGGCGTGCGCATGTTTTCTCACGATGTTTTCCTTCAGCTTAAGAGCATTGCTATCCAATGCTTTATATATAATTTTGAAAATTCGAAAACACATTGGTACGTAGCGTGATTTGAACCTGCGCCCTCCCGATCAGACGGCAATAAGCCACACTTTTAAGCCACTGACGGTCCTATGTACCATACAATAGTAAATAAATATATTTCGACAATGACACGCTTTTTATTTGAAAAATGAGTAACTGAATATGAAACCAAACTTAGATTTTTTTGTTTTGACTACTTTATAAATTGTTATAATATGAAACACACAAATAAAATCAAATGCTTGTAGTTTGCTGTTGTCGAAAGGAATGGGCTGTCAAATAAATAGAAACTTGTAAAAGTTACCATATTAACTGTACTTTCTTGACTGCAGCTTTCAATAAATACTATTTTCTCTGTTTTGTAACAGCTCATACGTATTATTTTAAGTATTTCAGAACTGAAATAGATATTTGCAAAATATATTTATATACTATAAAGAAAGGTTTGAAACTTTCCAAATGTATCTATTGATGCGAAAACAATTTGCATCCGTGAATCGTGAATGACAAAAAGATAAAATCAGATGACTTTGAACAGCACCCCGTTGTGCACAAAACTAACATAGTATTGGTAAAAAAAATATACAAGCGTCCGTAGAAAGTAAGCAAAAAGCACAAGTACTAAGCACGCACTGAAGTCGCTCTCAATACCTTTTGTCGATATCACAATGAATAAAATCGAAAGCTGGTCAACTATACCGATGACATTATAACGACCTTATCTGCACAAACAATCTTATCATGATTTATACGCAGATCGATAGAATTAGGAACAAAGGCGAAACAATAACACTTAAAAGCTATCAGACTCCTAACGAGGCTACACATTGAGATTGATTTATAGACGAGATTGTTATTGAGTTCCCTTTAGGAATAAACGAGGTGCTTCAAACGTACTCAACTTCGCAATTCATAGTCACTGGTGCATCATTATCGCCCAAAATCGAGTCCAATGTAATTACGATTATAAAGAAGTTTAATATCGCATATTTGTATGTGTTGGATTATGAGTGTATTATCTGTCAATTAATCATGACATACAATCTCTAAACCCGTGCCCGAATGGAGTTAATGATGCCGACATTAAACACGAATGAATAAAATTTTGATTTGGCATTGTAACAGCAAGTATGTTTCTAGGTAAGTAATAATATGAAGATATTTTTAACTTTCAATCTCGTTTGGACGTCTTTTAAATTGAACCTAGTACTTTTATAAAGGTATAATTGTAATATTACAAATGTTTTTATGACCTTTTATTCATTGGTATATGTGCAAAAAGTAATGAGAAAGTCTTAACAATTTTTAGCATAAATACTTCATATATTATCTATAAATGGATATAGTGAATTTTTTTTTTGTAAAAATACAAATTGGAAATGCCATAACCCTTTACCACAATACAATAAAGATTATATAAAATTTATCTTAATATCATTATTATGTCAGGTCTTTGCACTATTACATTTTATTCGTTTAGTCTTATAACAGTTTTTTTTTCATTTCATGAATGTTCCCGTTGAAGAAAATAAATAAATAAAGCAATATAACTTTATAAATAACATCATAGATACATATTAATTACATTCAAATGAACCGTGCTTCGGTTACATAACCTTCTGCTAGCAAATATTTATTCTTAAAAAATGGAGTCAAAACCAATTAAGAATGCCTATCTCTCAAATGTTTTCCTTTATCTACAATCCTTGTGATCTCATGATTGCTATAATATTTTTACTAATGCAATACTTAGAGTAAATATGGAACTATGGCAAGTTATCACAAGATGCGAGCTGAATTGGAACCGTAATTTCTTGGGGTATATCACGATCTGTAGTCTGATGGGTGTATTACAGCTGATTGCGTTGCAATTACCAGTGGGATGGACGATGTCTGCGATACCGAATGCGGGTCAAGATCGAAGCAACGAACCGAGAGAGCTAGTAGGAAAGTCAGCGACACGAATTTTCATTTGTTTTTTTTTCATTACAATACTGCTTTCACTCGATTCTATTATTAAACAAAATAAATATTTTTAAACGTGAAAGTAACTGCGAGTGACTTCGTACAAACCGCTGAATTCACATTTACACGGCGCGATGCGACATGCATGAAGGTAAGATGCCGATTGAATAACACAAGTAAAATATATTTTATATTATGAATGTTTTTTTTAATTTCAGAATTAAAATAATTGTTACTTTTCTATGTAATAACATTTAACATTATATTTCATTTATTTTCGAATATTTATATTTAACTTTAATTATATAATAATTTGATGAAAAACCCTTACTCAGTTTCTGACGAGATTGTTCTCAGCAAAAGATGTACTCAGAAACGGCCTTACTCAAACCCAAATTGATTTTTTTTTTGTTCAATCATTAAGTATTAAAATGATGATTGAGATACCACATAATATAACACATTCCACACTCAAACTGCTCAAGTAATGGAAAGCTGCATCGGCCGAAACGCACTAAAGTGAATTGCACTTTTTGTTGTACCGCTACATTAATTCAGGTTGCTTTCTCAACACATGACCCAAAATGGCGCTATCCCGGAATCCGGTCCGATGTGTTATCGCAAAAGAAAACGTTAACCAATAAACGATATTACGATGTGTTATTCAGTAATTTCCAATGTAAATCTCGAACTGTATCACAGCAAGTTCCCACAGAATAACAGCAATGTTCAGTTACCGTTTCACCAACAGACTACCTGAGATTAATCTATTAAACACCGTGAGTATCAAAATCCACCGGAAGATGTAACTTTACGGTGTTGATTTCTTAACTTTAACGAACCGCAGAACGGTCTTGTGGCGTTGACAATTTGGGTCCGCCGTCGACCTAAATATAAAAAGTCAAAAACAGAAAAACGTTTCTTGCATAACGCGGGGCGATCTTGAACTTTTTACGTGCTCAAAGGCGCCAGCAATAAGCCCACTAACTAAAAAAGGTAACGGCTCGAGTTATTCGAGAAACACAAGGACTCATTGAATTTCGTATTGTTTTCACGGGCTGTGAAGAAAGTGCGGAAGGTGGCGGGAACAGTTATCCACTATTGCTCTATTATAGCGTGCTTTGCTCGCGATGTCCCGTAAGCGGAACCTTTACTCTAGTTGGGACCGTTTTATAAGGCCTTTGTTTTAGAATGTATCTCGCTTAGCAATTTATTGAAAGTAACGGAAAACGATTTACGTAAAACGTGACAGGTTATGTTGAAACCACCATTGAAGTTATAGATGGCATAAAATAGTTACAACGTTTGTTGTCGTAAATGTGAATAACGGAATAATCACATTCGTTAAACGCACGGCCTGTTACCTAATTTGTAATCACCTCAACCGCTAGCGACCCGTTTGGTTACCACCAGATAGCATACTTACGATTGGTCGTGTCCAATTCATGTTAACATTGATTGCTTTTACGTTATTTTCCATATGAATATAGAAAAGTGAACAAAGTTTTGCAAGTCATCAAGACTTTAATTGCAAAATTGTTAATTTTGGAAGTTCTGAGTCGAAGTTTAATTACATTTACATAAATATGCGTGTTTGAAATTGTTTAGCCGCATTTTTTAAAATCAAACTTAATATGAATATGATTAAGGTTTAATAAGAAGAAGTTTTATACAAGTGATCTTTATAATTTATTCATAATTTCTCCCACGTCCTAATGTTATAAACGATTCAAAGCTATTGAGTATGTATTGGTATCCAGTGCTTCACAACTTAAATTGTGGTACTGATACCTGTTAGCACCTTTGACAATAACAAAACGTAAAATTAATTTAGATCAGCTGTACAACCAACACATGTTTAAATAGCATGTACTTAACCATTATTTCATTCAAATAAGACGACGACCTTTACATCAATTTTTACTAAGACCCTACTTTATTATAAAATTAACAATTATGGTCTAATAGATAATTCATTACCCTTCAATAGCTTGCAACAATAAGTACATAATTATATGTTAAGGGTTGAGAATGCCTATCTATCTAATAGGACTCAATCATTCCACGTCGCGTATAATAGCCGAGTTAATCAATAAAGGTTGGTTTTCAACAAGCAGGTCACAACTGACTGAAAAAAATATTTACTACAGTTAACAAGGTAATAAGCTACCCTAAGCGATGATGAAGCCTATGTAGCAGGTTAAACGAAACCTTGATTATAGAGCTTCCAGCAAAGGACGTGTGAGCCATAAAATTTTACACACTTTTTAATCTTTACTTATTTGATAAAATGTTCTCCATATATTGAAATCAGCAAAAACTTTTGATAATAAAAATTCAATTTGTCAAGATACAATTACGCAGTATAAACCTACTTAGGACAACAATTATTTCAAATATGTTTTCTTTATGAAGGTAATGGTTACACAAATGAAAATTTCATGAAAATGTTTCGTCGCATTTGTTATTTCATCAGCCAAAATAATATCTACAACGAAAGCATTCTCACAAAGCAAACTTCCAAAAAAAGTTCAAACCGCCTTAATAAAGAACTTAAGTCACGTCATTCGTACCTTTTCACAAAACGGAGCTCTCTGGGTAACGAAGCAAATCGTCACGAGGAGGAATCCGTTAGCATCCGAACGGGACGCGGCGCGCGCTGCCGTAACGACGATGCAATTAGTACGTGTGACGATATTCATATGCCACGTAATGCTCTCAACAGTTATATCAGAGTACCCAGCCACCGTGTGCACTCACAAATTGACCAATTTAACGGTGAGATTCGTACAGGCATGTCACAGCTCGCAAACTCCTTGCTAACCGTCGGTAGATTAACTAACGTAAGCTGCTATATTTAGTCTTAGCGCGCGCACTAATAAAATGGAGCTCGGGAACAATCAAAAGCATTCACACCGAAACAAATATGAATCTATTTACAAAAAAAAATAAAAAACATGCATAAAGCTAGAAGCGGATTATAGATATTTATCTATCAAAATTACCTTTCCATTAAAATATCATAAAAAACCCAGAATGAGCCTTATACATTTTATAGCCCTTTGATGATTACCCAATATATGTTATACAATTAAGCAATAGATAGAGCCACATACATTTTCCCTTCGGTTGATTCGTGTAATAATCACAAGAACCTGATCATTACGCTTGCACAAGCAGACCTCTCGAAGACCTTTAATGCACAATGCTTTTATGAATAGTGCCCAGTGCAATTAATAATTACGTTGCAATCGAGGCGGCACCGGCACAGGGGTATTATTCTTCATTATCCATACAATGGGTCGTGTTCCCATACATACGGATTAGTGACCATACCAATTCTATCGAAGTTAAACAATTATTCACACAGGTAATATGTTTTACAATTACTAGTTTACATTTCTTACAAGCTTCTCAGCGGACTAAGAAGGCTTCGCGTGTGAAGTATTTGTGACTGGTACTCATCAAACAATAAAACAGCCTACCGATGAATAAATAAAACATAAATACGGTAGCGAGTAATCACATTCTGAGTACTTACCTCGTACTAGAAGATAACATGTTTTAAATCTCTCGTTATATTATTAGACGAAATTACTCACATATCTTGTTGCTTGTGTAACCTTTAGTGGTAAGACGTGTAGTCTCAAACGGCATCGAGTAAGTCTCTGCTCACCCCTCAATACTTCTATTGAAACGTTACTTATGCTGAGTAAATTTGTATTGTTTCAACGTATAGTTCGTATTAGCCGAGTGAAAGAAATAAATTGACTACAATGCCTTAATGAGGAACCGGGGTGTAACAATTCCTAGTGCATAGAACATTACTATTACGTTTATCTGAACGAACTGATACCATTACTATCAGATTCTGCGTTTTCTATCACATTCGCCGATGTAAGCGTATAGACCTAGAGAGAGATAAAGCCATATATCGTACCACTGCAGAACGTAAACCTTCCTACGAACTATGACAAAGTTTAGGTACACATCAGCTTAATCTTAAAAGAAGAAGTTTACATACATATCAGCTTTATTAACAGAAGTGCACTGTTACTATTTTCGTTCCATAAAATAGAAAGTAGTCTTCGACCCCAAGTTGACCTCCAGCTTTTGACAAATCATGCTTCTAATTACTGCCCGTGACGTAGTACTAAACTCGACAATAACTAGCTTAATGGTGAACACAAGACGTAGAAAAAGGTTAACGAGCAACACATTACTTTGTATCATAGTGCACATAAAATGGACACATAATGGAAATCTAACTTAGGCTACTACGAGCGCTTGGTTAAATTGTAACCACATACTAATGTTTACTGAGCTTCAAGTTTAAAAAGTATAACATATAATTTTTATCTACTTTAAATGTCGTTAGGTAAATA
Organism: Leucinodes orbonalis; assembly: GCA_019425675.1. Classification (NCBI taxonomy): domain Eukaryota; kingdom Metazoa; phylum Arthropoda; class Insecta; order Lepidoptera; family Crambidae; genus Leucinodes; species Leucinodes orbonalis. Next base: position 119,477 of record PQWD01000806.1, read on the forward strand.
GCTACAGATATTTAGATATTATTTGGTGAAATTGTTACATTTATAATCATCATCATCATCATCAGCTCATTAAACGTCCCCCCCGAGGGGCACGAGCCTACCCGTATAGGGTGGTGATTAGGCCTTAGTCGTCCACGCGAGCCCAGTGCGGATTGGACGACTTCACACACAACCTTCGAATCTCTTCGCAGGCGTGCATGAAGGTTTCCTCACGATATTTCCTTCACCGTAAGAGCGTCGGATAACGTACATATATAATATAATTACAGAATACGTAAAGAAAGTTTTACTTATAATATTTTATAAGAAATCTCGAATAACATTGATTGTTGAAGGCTTGATGACAGTGGCTAGTCTCTTCGATCGCACAAGTCAAGCAAGCATCTATCGCAGTGATATATTATCGGATACATGGATCGGAAACTAAGAGAAGGTTGGAAGGCCTATGCCCTGTTGTCAACCTACAGGCATACAACAATAAACAAATTACATAGCATCTAAAAATAAATTGACTAGATAAACAGCAGAAGCCATGTACTCGATTGTTTCCTTTTATTACCGAAAAGTATGGTTTTAAGTTATTATACCCTCACTTTCCGGCATTTAATATGTCGAACTTAACTGTAAACAACACGAGTTAGCGGTTAAACTTAGATATCACCAAAAACGTGTGCCGTTTGATATAAATCGTTTTGGCGGTTTTGAAAACGGTCACTCTATATGTTAGCGGGCACGAACAAAGCGTCTGCCACACAAGTGGAGACACAAGAAGTTACGAGCTAGCATAAAGATCTTTTTGATGTTACCCGACCTCACGTAGCCGCCTACCTCTACCAGGTCCACGTGAATAATGGACGCCTATCTGTTCAGGAATCTCCGTCTGCAATGAATTTATTTGCACGTTCTTATTCCCGTCTCAAAAGTCAAAGACATGCGGGTTAATAGCGGATCGCTAACGAGCAAATACGGGGACCATTAAGATAAAACGTTCAATTCAGATCAAGATAGAACGAGCGAAAGATTTACGTAAGTGGGCTCTTGGGGTTTCTAGAAAGGGGAACTGATGAACTTTTCGGATATTTATTGTACTTTAATTATTTATGATTGTAGAATTTAGTTTAGTTTTTTAAACACAAGCTCTTTAAGTGAGTTTTGGAATGTAGCTTTACAGGTTAAACAAAGTTTATTTTTGACACCTGACATCTAACTTCACATGAATGATGTGGCTTATATAAGCACTATGCTATTACTGATAAACATAGCTTTAAGTACAACTTATTTGTTTTTATTTAATCCTTGAATACTTTAAGAAGTCATTAAAAAATACAGAAAGAGGTGTTCACGCACACAAATTTTATAAGAATTTTATCGAATACAAAACTTTTCGAGTACCACGAGTAAACTGACGAGAAGTCGGCATTACACCAAATAGGTCGTTGAAAATATTTTAAAGTTAAATTTACCATAATGTTTTAGATCGAAATAATATAAAAACTCTTTACAGGTTGTGCTATATATACTCTTTCATAAATCGTTCTGTAAATATCCAGGTCCAAATCCAATTTCTACAGAAAAATAAATGACAACAAAGCAACAGATCTGAATATAAATGCAGATTTACCATAAAATATTTAACAACTATCATTTGATCAAAACCATAACGGTTTTCTGCCATAATAAAGCTACCTAACCAAAAGATCTAACTTTAATACCACTTACTTTGTAATTTAATATCGGTTTTTGACAAACGCATTAAAATTTACAAAATATGTACGGCGCAGCGAATGCTTCAAAAGACCGGGTCGGAAGAAAGCTCGACCGTAAACAAAGACTTCACATAATAGTTGTCATGTCGTTAATGATGACCGGTTGGTCTAGTGACCAGAAATACTAGATAAGAAAAAAGGCGGTTTAAAATCTCGTAAGAGGTTTTGTGATGTGATGTTTGTGCTGTAAACGCAATCATTTGAACATGATGATTGCATAAGTTTACTTAAAATAACTGTAATCGTAAATAAGATACCAGTTTATCTACTGATAAGTAATACATAAATTTATCATAGTATTAGTTAAAATTTTAGATGTGTACTACAAATAAAAATATATTAATTCAATTATTATTGTAAAACTTTTACAAATAAAAGGTACTTGGGTAATTTTATAACTACCTTTATTATTACGTCTTTTATGTTAAGAGTTTCTTAATAAAGTGAAATGATTTACTGATAAAGCGAAAAACTTTTACACATGAAAGGAAAAAAAATACTGATAAACAAAAATCTAGCCAAGTAGATACGCGCAATGGCCAAAATCTATTTATTTATATAAGGCTCACAATAGGCACTTATGAACGACTAAACGTTTGATTGTTCTGACTTTACTGATAAATATCAAATATTGTTTTTAAATGATATGTAACCCTACGAACTCAGACATCAAAAAATTATATTCACGTTAACTAACTACTATAGTAAGTGTACATTGCAGCCTTAAAATTCTTATCATTGAAAGTTTTGTATCAGTTAAATGCAGTAAACGTCAGTCAATACGAGTAAAATAAATGGAAATCTCAATGTCCATACGTAGTGAATAACAATACGTCACAATGCACGGACCGAACTTGACCGAGCGGTAACGGTACCACGCGATACAATGCGTGTGAGCGACTCGACAGGTTGCTCGCCTGACCCAATTATCCGTTCCAACTGGGCCATCTGTTTTCGAACGTGTGAATTTTCGTTTCTACTTTCACACGAGGTTTCCTTCTCCAAGTGCATAAATGCATCCTTTTACGTAAATGTTTATCATCTATCCGGTGAAGCTGGGAAGGCAACCAACAACAAGAATTCTATTAAAAATGGACATCAATCAATAGACTAGCGACTAACGCACGAATGTTTCAAAAGAAAAATAAATTATTTGTTTACTAAAGTCCCGGAAGAATAAGGACTGAGAGCCCATTATCATCAACCTATAACGTCTCACTGCAGGGAAAGGCTTTCCATACAGCATGGTTATAAGAGTCTTTGCGCTCGCCAATCGCTCCAAAGGCCATATGTGCCCTTCAGCAGTAGGTAGAACAGTAATTTAGAACCTCGAGGGCTTAGGGATTTTTGGTTGACGATCGAAAACGAACAGCTTACTAACTATCGCAGTCGTACTGATCATCGGATGGACGAAAATGTACATATTATCTTAGTCCCGCTATGCTTCGGAAGACGCGTAAAAGTGTTGATCCCGGATACATCCTTGGAGTAGTATTCGTTATCACCCATCTTCATAAACGGAGTTATAGCCATGCTTTGGGGAGATTGGGCGAAAACTCTAGGAACTAGGGAGAGAGGGAAAGCCTGGGCCTGGCAATGGGATATTATAGGTCGATTTATTAAACTTAGTAGCCCATATTTCGAAATCACATATTTTTTTATTAAAACAACTTTATTAAGGAAAATACCTTTCTTACTAACTTTTACTTTAAAATGGACTCATAATAGCTCTATACCGTTTAAAGAACCGTACAATTCCATATTTACAATAGAGTAAGTGAATTATACCAATTTCCCATGTTTTATTTAAAAGCACCATTAAGTCTGCGTCTGTACATTTATGTGGGAATATCTTTGTAGGTAACGCATTAAAACTCCTTCGATTATGTATTCGAATAAGATATCTTTTAAAACAAAACCTTCGTTTCTCAACTAACTTGGCAATTAAATCTAGAAGGCGTCTATTTATGATTCAACCCTTAATTATTTAAATGGTGCCTATTTAAATTTCTCGGATGCGAAAGATTGCTTGTTCACCGGGATTGCGAAGCGGCGTTCGGTTGGAATGCTACAATTGCTGCTGAACCTTATACCTAGATAAATAAGATTGGAAATGTTTAAACCCTTAACGGCGGACTGTACATTGCGATGGACTTACGACATAGTCGACGACGATAAGCCTATAGAAATTGAACGATACCATAAATAACTTGAAAGTTTCTATACCCTAGTGCTATCACTTGCTATGTCGGTCATTTTGCAACTAGTAAGATATCAGACACATAAAAGCTTGAGACAATCTAGTTATAAAGGTATGTTTATTTTTACGAAATAATTTAAATTTGAAATAATATACAGAGTGCTAGAGGCCGGCTTTCCCAAGTCAAGCCATTTGTTACAGTAGAATAAAACAAAATGAATCTTATTTTACTATGGGTGCCTTAAAGTTCTGAGGTGCTGATAAAGAATCACCTAATGAAACTGAAGAGATTAATTTTAAAACAATTATTATAAACTCATTAAAATACAAAATGAAGAAAACATGCAAGGTATCAAAATAGACGTGCTTAATGTGTCAACTTTTATTAACAACCCCCATCAATTGTTCATATCACTACACTTTCCTGACATAACCATGGTAATGCAAACATCCTTTGAGATCAGATTATAAATGTTATTAGGGCATTGAACCAGCGATCCCGTAATAACCGGACATCGTAGTTAAATAAATTACCCAAGCAACTAAGGAATGATAGAAAAGGGTAACCGGCTCATGACATGATAGTATATTTATGTTGTAATGCTTGTCCAAGCCGCAAGGGGGTCCAAATGATTTCAAAATGCTTTACCAGCAATGAATGGGAACTTTTTCGAACTTTAAACTTAGATAAACAGTCTAAGCACATTTTCTAGTATACAGCTGTTCTTTTGAAGGTAACTAAATGTTGTTTTTTTTCTGGAATATTTTCTTATTTTTTATATCTCTAACAAATTGTTTGTAAGAAAATATCAATAAGAAAAATAGTTAATTGGTCTCTAGTCACTATAGTTAGTATTCTAAAGAATCAAATGTACACCCTCCATTCTCATAACACCTTTAGGCTCAACAGATACTAAATGTGACTGCTCATCTCGAAAAACTAAATGACTTGCCTACGAGTACATGTCGTTTGAAATCAAAATTTTAACTTATGCATAAAAACATAACGCAAGAATGAACTACACACGTAGTATATAAACAGGTTTTCTTATCACACATTATGCAACGACTTTATGCAAATATGGGACGGGTCGATCATGGTGTTGAATGATATACGGTCTCGAAGTCGTTAACTGGCGACACTAGACACGTCCAGGAACAGCCTGTTGCCAACTAAGGTTGCAGTAGCAAATGACAACCCACCCGATACGGAATGCATTAGTTAGACCACTTTTGTTCGTTGCACCGGGATCTCTATGAAATATGGGTTAGATAAACCACATTGTAGCACTGAGTACTATTCAATTCTATGTAAATTGAGAGCTAATCTGTACTAATAACATAAAATTTCACTCAAAATATACCTCATATGAGATGACGGGATTCCCCACATACATCAAAAGTTTATAATTATTTCTAATGAATTCTCAAGCATTGTTCCAGTATTAAATCAAATATTATCGTCATTTGTAAATGTATATTCTGGGCTAGCTTGTTTAATAGTTTTAATATTATCCTATAATCTTTCAGTTTATATGACAACCATAAGGTATATGTTCCAATAATTAATTTTAAAAGTTTCCGATAAGCAATGGACAGGTGAATTTAATTCTATCTATTAGAGGACTTTTTAACGAGTTATGGGAAAGCAATCAAGTGCCCAAACCACAAACTACAAGTAAAACTAATATATGCAATAGAAAGGCGACTAGAAAAGCGTTTCAAAGACTAGAGATAATTGATGACGTTGTGAGCAAACATAATTTCTTATCGTTCGTCGTCGAATCTATGTTAATTACGTTGAAAGCACAGTGGTTACATCGTTTGATATTCATAGAAAAATATATAGGAGGAAAGGATATAAGTATATCCACGGTGACATTGAAACCCAGGGTAAAAAAGGGTGAAACCATTTTCTAATAAAAAAATTAAGTCGATATTTTAATATTTCTTTGTAACAAATTTAAGGAATTTATCGCATAATTGTTGATCATATAGTTTATCCCAGAATTAAACATTGGAATATGAAATTGTATCCCAATAAGAACACAAACTACGTAACTACGGATTGTAAAAAAAGCGATAAGAACATTTCTCAGACAATCCGAAGGCTGACAAAAATAAGAAAACAAAAGACAGGCATTAAAGTGATATCACTCATGCACGATACATTTATCTACTGGTTGTAAATTGCCACCTTCGATACTGCAACCCAGAGCCATGAAAGCTCATTCCTTTTTGCTAATAAATTGTTACATCGAGCTTTGAAGGAATACAATGTATCAACAATGTTTGTAAAATAAAAAGTAGATTACCTGGCAATTGCATAATTGCAGATGGGATTGTTTCGTGTTTTTCAATGCAGTTCATCATGTTCGTTTTAAAAATGCACACTACTCAGTATCAATTTAGGTTTTTGCATATTATATAGCATGCCTTATAGTTCAGTAAATCTTATTCGCTTTTAGGATAAAAACTAAATGTGTTACATAAGTGCATTGTGTTTATAGCATAAATCGTTTCTTTTAACACATTCCGTAGTGCAACCGACTGTTTTAAAAAGCACGAACAGGTATGAGGGTACGTGCGGTATGCACCGAGCCCTACCGCAAGCCGTCACGCGCCCAGCCCACAAAATACCGGACGGCGCAAACTGTACTTTGCGATTTTTTAAATGCCGTACATAGGTTATGAATGAATAACAAAGTAAAACAAATTAAATCATAATCATCGTTCTTTTTATTTAAATGAGTATTTGCTTAGTGAAAAGTTTTTAAGGTAACGGCATTTAAAAATGGCATATAAGACTTCATAAACTATGAGTATTTGATGCATTTTATAGATAGAATATTTTAGTAAAAGTTAAAGTACTTCATTAAAACATAGTAACGTAAATAGCGCAAGAAAAAGCTCAAAGTCAATCATCTGTACATATTGATTATATGGTAGCCTCGTTACCTGATCAAGGGAAAAAACGATTAGAGGTTGTGTTATTGCACACGCACAACCTTAACGACGGATGGCGATTAACCGAGACTACTTTTTCGCCACTTTCTAAAATAAACAAAATCCTATATAACTGTAGTTGGTTTGGCGTAAAGCTATCAGGTGTTAATGATGAAAGCGCTATTAGATGTATTTTTTTTTTACTAATCCGATCACTTATTTTTGGTTAGGTAAAAGAAGGTACTTAATATGTGCACCCCAATTCCGCTAATTTCTAATTACGCTTAATCGGTCGTTATTGCATCTCAAATGTTAAAAGTAATATTTTGCAGTCATTCTAACTGTTATATTGTAGTTTTAATTGGTTATACTATTAGACAATTCATCCTGTACCATTTTGAACCAACAACATTGGAATTGGAACATGTCGTAATAGTGTTTTTATGCCAAGTAAATTAGTGGAATTGAGACCCCGTGCTATCATATTGATAAAAATAAAATGTATTCTATACCATATTGCCTGAATAAAATAACTGTATTGCGTTTATGTTTCAAATGCATTCAAAAGTCTGTTTATGTTAACAATATACACAACGAGCAGATCATGAAAAACATTCCATGTTTGTAACTGAGAATATTTCGCAAAAAAATATATACGAAAAAGTGTAGGTAAAAACGCTCAAATACACACAATCGTTAGCATTCTGCTATGATTATTGACTGTAACTTTTAAATTACAAACGATCAAAATATAACAAAGCTATTAAAACTAAATGTTCCGTAGTTTATAAACATGAGTTACAGATTATGTAGTCAGAACACCATAAAACACTTCAGTAGCTATCAATACCTACTACTTAAAGAATTATTTTACTTTTTCCATATCGTAATGCAACATTATGACATACGGAAATGAAAAGTAGTCGCTCACTAAGAGCCTCTTAAATAGGCTCAAGGTTGGTCAGCGTACTATGGAAAGGGCTCAGTGATGTGTTTCCCTACGCGATAAGATCCGAAACGAGCATATCCGTAAGAGAACTAGGGTGACCAACTACTATATATTAACAAGTTGAAGTGGCAGTGGGATGGCCAATGGGGCGGAAATGTCCTCGAGTGGCGTCCACTTAACGGAAAACGAAGCGTAGGCTCACTCACAACCAGATGGACGGAGGATTAGGGATGGCGGTCGTTCAGCAGTGGACGAATTCGGCTGTATCATTACAGCCATGATGAATGTAAATTCATCATCATCATTACAGCTTAAAATCTTATATCACCAATAACTGTGCCGATATAAAGCGACTGGCTACATTATAGCAGACGCACGATATTTACGGACATAGTCTGCCAATTATAAAATTCGCCATCATCTATCTGGCATATCATGGCAATATCTCTTCTAAACAGTTTACAGGAATCGATTGTTCGATGGTAGAAATTTGCCTAACCTCGGGCGAGCCGCATGTAGTGGGGCGTGGCCTGTCACTCATGCTTACAGATGTTAGGGTGTTACATCTCAATAACCACTTATTTACAAAAGTCGCCTGTAAAGCCCGGTTTCTATAACCAACTAGTTTCTCTTTAAATAGATTGGTTTTAATGGGTACCAGACAAACCAACCTCACAATCGCGATGCGATTCTTACTGAACAGGGATTTGCCAATACACCGGTATTGTGGTTAATTATACAAGCTTTAGAACCTTTTAAAAGAGAACATGTTCAGAAGTCGACTAAATGACCAATAGACGAATATATGAGCTCGGGGCTTGAAGGAGCATTTAATTTACGAGGAATCGTAAGTGTGATCCCCACCCAATACAACCCTTTTTATGGTGTATTTATTCATCAATATGAAATTGTAGTTAGAATTAATTTCAGATGCAACTTTTGTATTCGAGATTATGTACACTTATAAACAAAATATCATACCTTTATATATTATTTCATACATTTCAACAAATTATTTCTAACTCATAGCAATCAATTCTCTGGTATTGCAAGTGTTCATAAATGGTGGTGTCATTTACTACCATGTGATCAGAATGAACAGATCTCTCCTTTACATCAAAAACCCTTTTCTTACGTACTAGTAAAATGAAGTGAGTGTGAATATTTGAATACATTATATTATTATTATAAATCACCTCGACAATCGACACTTTAACCGCGTTAAGCCGCAGGCTTTATCGACACATCGCAGAGGCAAAAAAATGGAACTATAAGGTAAAGCTCGTAAAAAGTGTCTCGGACTTTTATGTTCTTTTTCCAAGGCCATCTCGGTAAATGAGATTCTTTCATAGACCCATCAGTTTTTTGCTGAAAAATAAAATCTACGTCAGTAATTTAAGCAAGAATTGAATTGACTGGAATGCTACTGAAATGAAGCACTCCATCACTAATGGCAAGTTTGAAGGGGATACAGTGGCATACTAGGCTTTTTGGTCTTCCAAACTTTACTGAACCAACATTTTAAAGCTAAGCTGATTGTACTATGTCTGTTTGCCGTGTTCATTTTGATACAATTATTTTAAATACTAACCGATGTTTCATACATATGGAAAAGCAAAAAACTATTGACTTGAACTGAATAACGAATAAAATCAAATTAGGTTATAGAAACGTTTTACATATGTCCACTTTTTATTTGCGTTCACTGTGGAATATTTAACATGTTCTACTGAATTATAAACGAATTGCTTTCTTTTAAATAGGATATTAGAACGTTACAACCTATTACGATATCGTAGATTCACCTGCGCAAATTCAATATCTATAAATCATGAGTAAATAGGACCGAGTTTTTACAGCCACATACATGTTTGTGTCCAGTTAATGTGTGTCCACCATACACAATCCGTCCATAAAGTATCTGTAATCTGTGTTATAAAGCGGGGGTCTAAGTATTCTGGTCATATGTTCCTACAGTCAAGACAGCATGTTTAGCTTAGAACGGTTGACAACACAAAAAGAGGCAGAGTTCACCGATGTCCCACGCAGTAGCTATTGGTACCGCGTACTTGACACTGTCAACTACAATAGAAACGCACATCCATAGTAATGTACGAGTTCGACGCAGTAAAAGTAGCAACAAATGGAAATCTGCAGCTGCATTCGTTCCACATTTGCGAGTTAAAATGTATACGCATCTGTATTCATGTGACTTAGACGTGAACAGGTGAGAATCACAAATACATTTTTTCATATCAGTTTTTTTTTATTGTAATTGTTTGTTCCTATTTGGTTTGATATAAAGAATTATATAACTGTAACAATTATTAGTTAAAAAGCTTACCCGCTTCAAGGCAAAGGTGTTCAGTACCTCAGGATCCAAATCCTGTAACAAAAAAGACAATGATTAAAAACAATCTATTATATAAAAAGGACTATGTTAGTCCTTTTTATTATATTATAAGAAATCAATTTGTACAGATTTTTTTCGTGAAATTTATGCCTTAAAATCTTATTTGTTAATCAATCAAATTGAATATGAATTATGCGTGAGACGTTTGTATTTGTAGAATAAGACACAGATTTGTTATAACATTTATGAATGAAAATCTACTCCTCTTTAGTTGATCAGTGAATTCCAATATATCGATAAAAGTCTAATGTAACAATGTTATGTTTTAGAGCGTCGGTGGCTCAATGGTGTGGACTGTCGCCTTCCTACCGGGAGGGCTGAGGTTCAAATCCCGACACGTACCAATGTGTTTTCGAATTTTCGAAAATATATTTACGTTATCCGACGCTCTTACGGTGAAGGAAAACATCGTGAGGAAACCTTCATGCATGCCTGCGAAGAGATTCGAAGGTTGTGTGCGAAGTCGTCTAATACGCACTGGGCCTGCGTGGACTACTAAGGCCTAATCACACTATACGGGTAGGCTCGTGCCCCTCGGTGGGGACGTTTAATGAGCTGATGATGATGTATGATTTTAGAATAAATCTTTGATAAAAATAACTTCATTGAGGATAGCGCTTGTGCTCCGTTGATGTATCACGATACATATATATATATATATGTACAGGCGAAGCTCTCTGACAAATGGGCGATAAATTCTTGCGAATCAATATCCGCATAAGTATTCATGAACAAAAACACCAGTAGCTGCGGCTGATGTTCTTGACCATCGGTTTTCAAATCGAAACGGACGCGGTAGCTGAAGCGATAGCGGGAATTCATAAATTAAACAAGAGGGCCAATCAAAGATGTTAGTTGGATAAAAGGGTACACTATATTTTAAATAGCTGATTTTCTCTTTTGTATAGTTATTTTACATAGTTCCATTCTATTCTTTTAGCTATTTAAACTAGTAGCAACGACTAAACGAATAAGAAAATAAGCAAAATCGAACCGTTTAATAGGTACCTCTTACGATCGTAAAAGAAAGGAAGCAAAATAAATAATTATATTATATTATACTGTCCAAATGTTACAAATATTTATCACATCGTGTAATAATGTGGCAAACTTATAAATAATGATTAAATCCTTCATGTTAACACGTGTTTGTCATATCAGTTAATTATTTATCGCTACCGCACTTGACGCATCTCGACATGGAATTCAAGATGCACACGGCTTGCATGAGTAACGAGGCGGTGTAGAGCCACAGACGTTTGCCGACCCGCGACCGACGCGCCGCTTTTAACACCTCATTAATTACGTGGTCAAAATTGAGCTTATAAGGTCATGACACATTTATTCATAACGGATATTGGCTATGGAATGAATATTGCTATTTAAATATAATCGTAATATTGCTAAGGGATCGCTATTTCCTTTATAATATTGAGAAAACTATTTCCTATTCTATTTTTTACTGAAGATATCTGGTTTATATATAAATAAATTAATTATGATTATAATGAAAAAAAGGTTTATTACATTAAATTAACATTTTATGTCATAAACCTTTTTCTTCTAAATCGTGCAACAATTTTACAGATAAAATTCAGAATTTTTCTGTTACAAATCATCAACTTATAAATGGTGACTATGTATTTTAAATATTAACTACCAAGAATGAATAGTAAATCCTGTCTTGAGCGAAAGTTGCTTAATAATCCAGTTTATTTAATACAAGTTATAGATAACCCAAAGAATTTTTAAATACAATTGTGTCATATCACTAAATATAAGTCAAAAACGAATTCAAATTAAATAAGTCATGTTATTGGCAAGATCGCTAAGCAAATGTATTTTTCGAACATCTATAGTGCAAATTCAAATTTATTGTATCGAACAGAGGCGGTAAGAAAGCTGATTTAACACATGATTGCAAAACATCTGCGATTTTAAATAATTTATTCCGGTTCATCGCAAAGTCCATAAAATATCTACAATACTAATAATATCATACTTTTTTATTACAACTCTTTTGGTAATGCTTAACTTATAAAACGTCTTACTTTGTGAAGTTCATCAAGTTTAGTAACTTTTGAAAAAAAAATTAACGTACATACATATGTAAGTATAATAAAAATATTTGTATGGGTTTTCTTTAGAAAATGAAAATAAACTATTACAAAATATCCTCTACCAGACTTTAATTAACCAGTTTTTAAGCCACAATAGAGCATTTTGAACGCCCGCAGCACCGATACAAATCGAAATGAAACCAGTGTAAGCATCGTAAATAAGCGCACCAATAGTCTTTTTCCAATGTTAGAGAGCGTTAGAACGAAGTATACAGCCGAGGGCGTTCGTGCCGGAGCGGTCGGGCAAAATGGAAAAATAAAGGCAGTTTCGCATTGAGGTACCTATCGGCTTTCGGTGCGGTCGCTTCCCCCTTATCCGCAGCTGATCGCTAGACAATGTGGTGGGTGCGGGGTAGGAGAGGGAGCGGCGCGCGCGCTTGACCGCGGGCGCAATGACCTTGCGCACATTCCACCCGCTACACTCGCGCGGCCCTAAGCTATCCCTGCTCTATTACTTAGACCACTTAGGGTAGGTATCCTTTGCATAACCACGCAAGCTAGCATTGAACCTTACAGCTCAGTATTGTTCATTTTATCTATGGTTTCCTGCACGTCTTAAGGACAGGTTATGATGCAATTTGTGCTAGATGTTTAACTACGATAGTGTAGGTAAGATATTGCAGGATATGGTGATTGTTTCACTCAATTAATGACTGATCTCCTAATGGTACTCGAATATGAGTGCTACGTGAAAATTTTACCGGTTTTCGGTTTTATTGCGTTTCTTAATTCAAATAATAATATCTGTATTGCAGAGAGCACTGTAATTTTATAAAATAGGCGTAAGCCCTGTTGAATAAAAAAAAAATATAAAACTAACTAAACTTTCGAATTCCTCTTTACATTACGCAAGCGCCGCGTGTGTGGGACAATATTTAAGATGCAAATTCTTCACACACATACCCACACAATTCGTGTGCATACGGAAAAACTCTACATAAGCGAAACTAGGTTAATAACCTCTGAGAACCTACAAACTTTAGTAATAGAACAAACAATCTAACCAAACATGGAACGCTTTGAATTATTCAGGGTTTACACAGGTTATACGGAACGATTCGTAAAAACCATGTTTTGTTTTTTCGCACAGTTCTCTCGTGTGTGATTGATTATCACCTTTGACATAGGTACAGATGTATCTTTACAAGATGACTATAAAAAAATCAAAAAAAGTGGATATCAATGTAACAAAAAAACCAAGTACAAAGTTCATACTATCTTTATAAATTTTAAATACTTGTCACCAAAAATTATGTCTAAATGAACGAAATTCTTTTTGTCTTCAGGATAGTTGAAATTATCAATATATATTTTATTGGCTATTTAAACTAATCTCTACGTCGTAACCCGATAAAAAGTTTTAGATCTATAACGATGAGACATACTATTCGCAAAAAACAAACATGACTGTCCATGAACACTTCAAACCAGGTCAAGGAATAATGTTTTATCACAGAAAAAGACATTAAAGTAACAGTTTTTACAGTAAATCCACGCATAGATGGTAAATAACGGACTCTAACCAAATAATCGGAAAGCGCTAGAAGACGGCAGCGGTCGTGCTTTGGAATAGGCGCATTGCCCACGCCCGTGTCCACAGAGCGTAACATAAACACAAGTAATGAGACCATTCCTTCGCTATTTGCTTTCATTGTCCGCCAACGCAGCGCCCGTATCGACCTCCTAACTAGAGCACGATGTACCCGATAGAACGTTTGGAGTATTACATAAACTACTTTGGAATGAGTTGCCGTCTAGGTTTACTAAGGTAATTTCAGTATGAGGTTCTTTAAGGTACCTTCATAGGCTTCTGTAACCACCTACTACCAGGCGTAAGCTTGTTCGCCATCTTGTTGTATAAAAAGCCTACTTTACTACCCTATACCCTCCATGTTTGAATACACGGTGGCACCCAAGAGCCAAGACACCGAAGTTTATCGAATACGCTATATGTATACATAATGAATAGTAGTGTCCAAAATAAATGCCGAAACTAATACTTGGGTAAATATTTGTGACTCACATAGGCACCTTAGGACATTCTAAAATGACAACGGAATTTTCAGCTGTAGATTATGAAAAACTAGTATACAAAATGTTACATAAACCCACATGTAACTATAATCGATCGAATCGATCTCATCTATTATTTTATTCAGTTTTCATTTTTACGATCGTTGACACTGCGTCGGTCGTGATTTGAGATGGTAGTACATATTTTAAAAAGATACTTTCTTCGAAAGCCACTTCTTTTTTTACTATTTTCATTGTAGGTGTTACAGATAAAATTGTGCCTTGTAAAAGGTTTATTTGAAATGCCTTTGATTTCTCGCACGCAGTCCACAGTAACTTCTCAAGCGACAAGTCTCAGCCAATTAGAAGAACTGTGTAATTGCTTGAATTTGCAGCGCAACTTGCTCTACCATATTTAGAATGAGTGATGGGGAGACGTGAAATTTTTATGGTGACGTTTATTCGTACGTAATGGAACATGCTCGGACACGCATTTTTACTTACACTTAAGTTATATCAACATTTTTCTCCGCCATTCACTGCATTCAGAAAATATTTTCGTTGCATGTTTAGACTTTAGAATTGACGGTATTGCCAGATACTCGGAGGCTTGATATATTCTACATATGCCCTAATATGTTCAATGTTTAGACTTTTAATGTGTATAAAATACAAAAATTTTGATAGTATTTTAAATAATATGGCGAAAGAAATTAGTCAAATAAACAAGCGCGACTAACATATTGCCTAAAAGCCCATGGGATTTATATTGCTTTATCATCTTGAGATTACATAATTAAAACATCCCAATTTTATTACAGTCTAATTTCCCCTGATACCGTAAAACACACTAAAAATAATTCACACATTGCAATTAAAACAACAGTGTTGTCACTACCGTTAGCTAAATAGAATAATTACAGTGATGTTATAAAACATTGAGGCGCGTCCGCATAATGTAATTCCTTGGGAAAACACATAATCACATTCATAAAATGCACCACAGATGCGCACTTCTACGTTTTTAAAACACTATTTATGATATGTTTTATCATATTACGGTATAAACAGTTCGTTCTCACGTTAATGGTTAATGCATTAGGGATATCGCCTTGATTTTATGATACAATAGACAAGATGTCTTTTTGGTTTTTGTTTTAATCGTAATTACTAACAGATTCCTGTTAGTTGTAGGTAGGTACTAAATATTGATTGTATTTCATACAATAACGTAACTGAACAGATTTGTAGGAATTTCTTTTATTGATTTCGTAGTTTATTCCTCTGCACATAATAATACTAATAAAGCTTTGTTCATAACCCTATTTTAAAAATATGTCCGTACATATAATGTACAAGTGAAACAATAATTAAAAGACTTAGGTTTTAGGGAAGAACAATAATTAACTGACAAAGTCTAAAATTTAGCAAAAAATATAAATATTTTACCTAGAGTATACATTATAATTCTATCTATTTTATAAGTATAAAAAAGTTACATTCAACAAAAACCAGTATTCTCTAACGATGAAACGTAATATACGTGCAATTATTATAAAATGTTAACATCGGTTCTTATGCATATTGCATAGTAACTAAACGGACTGGGCATAACCTATCATTGCTTGTAACCGCCAAGCGATATTAATGAATGAGGGGCATTATACAAATAAACGTCCATATAACGGATTTATCTGTGGACGATGAAATTGTCATATAAACCGCACGCATGCATTACAGTTAAAATACTAATATCGCCGTTTTGCATTTTGTTTTTTACGCTATTATTAAAGCGCTGTACGATCGGGATCGCAAACTCAAATTACATGTTTCTTGCACACGGTACGTCCCGACTCAAATTGAAATAATCACGGGATAGCACCCGTCTTATGGGACTGACACTAAGGGATACGGTGTCGGTGGTCGCTGTGACGTGAAATTATAGTCTTTGTTCCTGTTTATTAGAAAGTAAATAAAAATACACGATTTTCAAACATTTGATTAGGTACCTACAGTGAAATATTGTTCCTAGCATTAACTATTGGGAACTAAGTCAACCTCACCTAGTGAATACTGCTGAATAACGAGGCGGGTCTGAATCATCGTCCTGGTGGATATTATGACTGTAATTGAAGTAGAAAACAATTTTGATAAATAAAATAAAAAAGAAAAAAACATCTATTCAATCTAAACATCGCATACAATACATATGACAAAATAACAATACAAAGTTAAAACATACACAGTTATAATTAATGTATCGATGTTCCTCGTTATTATTAAAATATTTGTGTTACGCCATCTAGACTAAAAGGACTCACTCAGAATATGCCAAGGCCCTCTACGAGCGGACTACAAAATACTCTGGTTTTACTAATAAACGATAGTGACAATAATTCCTTTACCTGCCTCAATCTCTAGTTTAAAACAATTTGAATTAAATAAGAGAAAAGGCAATAAAAACACAAAGACCCATCTTAAAGTGTGTGCCAAGATGCGTCTAACGATAACGCTACACGCCATAACGTCACCGGAGGTGACGGCAGTGAATGTTGTTAAATTTTATTTTATTTGCGTTCACTACACTACATCTAGAATCTTAATTCAAGATGGCGCAACCCGATATCAAACAACACATATTTTTTTCGTCGACTAGTCTGTTTAAGCTTGCAAATCTATACTGCTACATCTAGATATGCTTTACCTTTGTTTGATTTTGAAATACAATATAATTTTGCATCGTAATATTTTCATATAACTTGTGTCTTCTTTTTTTAGTAAGATGTTGCTTTTATGAGACCACTCAAATTTGTGATAGAGTCTGAAGCGGAGGATCATTAAGGTAATCAGATCATCTCTCTAAAACAACATTATACGTATAACTTGTTTGTGATGAAAGATGCAAATAATGGACATTTAGTAAATATGTTGTTTTATTATAATTTTTAACCACCTTATAGCACTTCTTAAAAATAAGCCCGTAAGTAACAAAAAAAACAAGCGACAAAAATTCAAACACCTGAGAATCCAACTTCAAGTAAATAACATACGCGAAACCTATTTCTTTTTGCCTACCAATAGGATTGCGCTGGTTTGTACACAATAAATATGCGGGGAGTGTGTGAATGGGGGAGTTTAGTAGTTTTTTAGCTCGTTTGCCTGTGCGCCTGCGGCGGTCGCTCGCGTTTACAACATACTTGATTTAAAATGGACGGACATATGACGATTAATGTCTACTGAGACGCAGAGATGCAATAGGCTTAAGAAGAAAAAAATTTTTTTTTAAATAACTTGTTCACTATCGAAAACAATTAGTTCAGTCATTTAAGATTATTGGTTTCAATTACCACCGTAGTACCAACTTCACCCGTCCCATAGATCTCAAATTTTAAAATTGCTCATTATATTATTTCGGGTACTGACACACTGTCGCCGCCTACAATAAAGAATTAATCAAATACGGCTACAATGACGTCTGCGACAGTTAAAGACAGCCTTTTGTTTCTTTATTAAATGTGTTTCGTACGCTCTTTTGGCGCCTATAGTTATATATTATAATAACTGAAATGATTTGTCATTTTTTGGCGATATATGCTTTGGCATCGTGTGACATTATTAGTCAACGAATAAGGAAGATCCCACAAACGTTGCAGTTTAAATTCAAAAAATCTTGATACTTTGTTTAAAAATTATATATTTATAAGCTCTGTGTACAATTTCAACTATTTTCCGAGCCAAAAAATTACTTGCTTGGAGTATTCAAAAACACATTTTAATCACTAATTGAAACTAATTTTGGAAATTGTAAGAATCGTTGATGTCTTTTATATGAAAGTACAACAGCATACGTAAACAATATATGTTCATAAGCACATTATAGTTGAGAAATCAAAAATAAATTTGCCGAATTGAAAGAGTTCCAAAAAAAGTAGCATTTCCTATTTTATTATTTGTAGCAAAAATTCGTAGCTCGAGCGCGTTAATGTCTAATGTGTACATACAAGTACTACGTATTTTCGTAGCTGATAACATTACAGACAATCACACTTTCTTTAAATTGCAATAATTACAGCAGCAAAAAGTGATAAACGAGAATTCTCAAAATTATCCACAATGACACAAGGGTCTCCATTGGCACATTTGTAGAAAATTTTGATTTGGCACTTTGTATTATTACATAAAGTGCAATTTTACAAATTAACTATTGACTCATATGAGCTTCGACTACGAAATGTCTAAACCAAAACTAAAAAAGTTTTCAATGCAGATGGTAAAGTGATTCTTTACTAATTTTGATGTCGGTGCCATATAACAACTCTGTATGGATTTATGTATCTTTCTAACCTTCTTACCTATATTATAAAGCTGAGGAGTTTGTTTGGCACTCGGCACCGACATCAAATTTATGAAAGAATTATTTAAACATTTGTATTTACCAAGCTGTAAAAACCTTTTTTTTATTTAATGTCGGTGTTTTTAGAAAAAAAAATTTTTCACAATTTTAATAATAAAAATTCGATATAAATCGCAATACACGGGCAGCTAAAACTACGTTAGAGTTTTATTAACGTATGCAGGGAATAAGTATAATTTATCTCCTTTTACCATATGCTAGGGCTGAATAGTTAACTGGTTGCTATTCGCTGTATCAGCAACTGATTTACCAACGATTGACAGATTATTCGTGCTCATTCAAGTAAGACATACTATAGGTAAATTAAAAAGTTCGGATGTAATACCGCTTCGGTGTCCGTTTGTGAAATTATTAATACGATTCGTTTTTCATAAACTTTAGCACTTGCAAATTATTGCTGTAACAGAATATAAAGTTGACGTGTCGAGCATAGTACAAGATTAAGGGGAAAAAGATGTTGCACCCAATATTTTCTTGGTTTATACATTTTCCTATGGTTTTTTTCAATATTATGTTATGTCATACAACTTCAAGTCTCTGTTGTTTGTCACAGACAGTAAAGCTCACGTAGAATATACATTGATGGCTTGAAAGAAAAGACTGCACCTTCAGGTAATAATCATCATCATTATCAGCTCATTAAACGTCCCCACCGAGGGGCACGAGCCTACCTGTATAGGGTGATTAGGCCATAGTCATCCACGCGGGCCCAGTGCGGATTGGACGACTTCACACACAACCTTCGAATCTCTTCGCAGGCGTGCATGAAGGTTTCCTCACGATGTTTTCCTTCACCGTAAGAACGTCGGATAACGTACATATATTTTTCGAAAATTCGAAAATACATTGGTACGTGTCGGGATTTGAACCAGCCCTCCGGTAGGAAGGCGACAGTCCACACACTGAGCCACCGACGCTCCTTATAATAATATAATTAATCAGGTAATAATATAATTCTGCAATACCTTGATTAGGAGTGGTTCTTACTTGAATACCAGAACAATACGGCACAGAAATGCGAGCTTCTCCTATAATCTCTAGCGCGGCGTGCGGTTGAATTTGAAGCAGTTCTTATTATTTTTTTATTACATAATAATTGTGGAGACCGTGTTCCGCGGTCGCCGACCAGACTTTTTCCAGGGTTGACTGTTTTCAATTACTTTTTTTTTACAAATTTCCTAATTTAGGTACCCAAAAGAATACACATTAAGTGCAAATCGTGAAATAACTGTCTAAAATGAAAGCTATTTAGTAGGATACAATTTTATGTAGGCAGGTGTGTTAGGTAGACAGTTATAAAAGTTACTATAATTTGAAAGAATACTTGAATTTGAAAGTATCATTTGACCAGATTTTCATTAGTTGTTTAATGTATTACAACTTGTAAAATAAAAAGCAACCAACTAAGGACAGAAAAATGAAGGACACCGCAGCAGTTGCCTGCTATAGGAGAGGTAGAGAAAGTTAAAGACTTTAAAATCAATGCGTTAAATATCAAAAGTATAAATAAATTAAGTTAAGCTTGTTTTACATAAAATGAACAATACTTCATTTTTTTATATTATAATTTGAAACTTACAAAATTTTTCGTGAATAGGTTCTTATTTACGATCTTGTAAGTATTTTTTATTTGCTTTTCTTTCTTAAACAAAGCAGACAGCCCTGCACGCGGTCCATCTTTGCCGTATCAGATTAGGATTGTCTCCCGTTCGTGGAAACAATGAGATAATATTATCCACGCTGTCGACCGTCGCCGGTCACGTCGGCGGGGACAGTTTCATAGAATACTGATATAGAAGTTTATTAGGAAATGTATTTGTTTGTTAAACAATACGTAATAGTATCATAGTTATTGAAAGCATCCATTTTTAATCAACTTCAAAAAAGAATGCGACCAAATATATGCTTTTTTTATGTTGGTACGCGGATATTTTGTCGTTTATGAACCGATTTTGATTATTATTTTTTTGTTGGAAAGAGGATACTTCAGAAGTGGTCCCATTTTAAGGAAGGTGGGGTCCGATAATTGAGCCAGAGATATCGATGGAAACGTTTTTATGTTGTTCGCGGATATCTCCGCCGTTTGTGAACCGATTTTGATGATCCTGTTTTTGTTGAATGTTGATACTCAAGTGTGGTTCCATGATAAGAAAGCCAGATTTTGATGAAGGGAAACCAAAGAAATCGAACTTCGACATCGACTCAGAGCAACTACAACTTTATTATAGTATATTTATTCCAGTGATTATTTTTATTATTAAAATTGTGAAAAATTTTTTTTTCTAAAAACACCGACATTAAATAAAAAAAGGTTTTTACAGCTTGGTAAATACAAATGTTTAAATAATTCTTTCATAAATTTGATGTCGGTGCCATATAACAACTCTGTATGGATTTATGTATCTTTCTAACTTCTACCTATATTTAAAGCTGAGGAGTTTGTTTGGCACTCGGCACCGACATCAAATTTATGAAAGAATTATTTAAACATTTGTATTTACCAAGCTGTAAAAACCTTTTTTTTATTTAATGTCGGTGTTTTTAGAAAAAAAATTTTTCACAATTTTAATAATAAAAATAATCACTGGAATAAATATACTATAATAAAGTTGTAGTTGCTCTGAGTCGATGTCGAAGTTCGATTTCTTTGGTTTCCCTTCATCAAAATCTGGCTTTCTTATCATGGAACCACATCTTGAGTATCAACATTTCAACAAAAACAGGATCATCAAAATCGGTTCACAAACGGCGGAGATATCCGCGAACAAACATAAAAACGTTTCCATCGATATCTCTGGCTCAATTATCGGACCCCACCTTCCTTAAAATGGGACCACTTCTGAAGTATCCTCTTTCCAACAAAAAAATAATAATCAAAATCGGTTCATAAACGACAAAATATCCGCGTACCAACATAAAAAAAGCATATATTTGGTCGCATTCTTTTTTGAAGTTGATTAAAAATGGATGCTTTCAATAACTATGATACTATTACGTATTGTTTTAACAAACAAATACATTTCCTAATAAAACTTCTATATCAGTATTCTATGAAACTGGTCCCCGCCGACGTGACCGGCGACGGTCGACAGCGTGGATAATATTATCTCATTGTTTCCACGAACGGGAGACAATCCTAATCTGATACGGCAAAGATGGACCGCGTGCAGGGCTGTCTGCTTTGTTTAAGAAAGAAAAGCAAATAAAAAATACTTACAAGATCGTAAATAAGAACCTATTCACGAAAAATTTTGTAAGTTTCAAATTATAATATAAAAAAATGAAGTATTGTTCATTTTATGTAAAACAAGCTTAACTTAATTTATTTATACTTTTGATATTTAACGCATTGATTTTAAAGTCTTTAACTTTCTCTACCTTCCTCCTATAGCAGGCAACTGCT
Organism: Leucinodes orbonalis; assembly: GCA_019425675.1. NCBI lineage: Eukaryota > Metazoa > Arthropoda > Insecta > Lepidoptera > Crambidae > Leucinodes > Leucinodes orbonalis. Next base: position 141,701 of record PQWD01000806.1, read on the forward strand.
GCGGTGTCCTTCATTTTTCTGTCCTTAGTTGGTTGCTTTTTATTTTACAAGTTGTAATACATTAAACAACTAATGAAAATCTGGTCAAATGATACTTTCAAATTCAAGTATTCTTTCAAATTATAGTAACTTTTATAACTGTCTACCTAACACACCTGCCTACATAAAATTGTATCCTACTAAATAGCTTTCATTTTAGACAGTTATTTCACGATTTGCACTTAATGTGTATTCTTTTGGGTACCTAAAATTAGGAAATTTGTAAAAAAAAAAGTAATTGAAAACAGTCAACCCTGGAAAAAGTCTGGTCGGCGACCGCGGAACACGGTCTCCACAATTATTATGTAATAAAAAAATAATAAGAACTGCTTCAAATTCAACCGCACGCCGCGCTAGAGATTATAGGAGAAGCTCGCATTTCTGTGCCGTATTGTTCTGGTATTCAAGTAAGAACCACTCCTAATCAAGGTATTGCAATTATATTATTACCTGATTAATTATATTATTATAAGGAGCGTCGGTGGCTCAGTGGTGTGGACTGTCGCCTTCCTACCGGGAGGGCTGAGGTTCAAATCCCGACACGTACCAATGTATTTTCGAATTTTCGAAAAATATATGTACGTTATCCGACGTTCTTACGGTGAAGGAAAACATCGTGAGGAAACCTTCATGCACGCCTGCGAAGAGATTCGAAGGTTGTGTGTGAAGTCGTCCAATCCGCACTGGGCCCGCGTGGATGACTATGGCCTAATCACCCTATACAGGTAGGCTCGTGCCCCTCGGTGGGGACGTTTAATGAGCTGATAATGATGATGATTATTACCTGAAGGTGCAGTCTTTTCTTTCAAGCCATCAATGTTATATTCTACGTGAGCTTTACTCTCTGTGACAAACAACAGAGACTTGAAGTTTGTATGACATAACATAATATTGAAAAAAACCATAGGAAAATGTATAAACCAAGAAAATATTGGGTGCAACATCTTTTTCCCCTTAATCTTGTACTTATGCTCGTACACGTCAACTTTATATTCTGTTACAGCAAATAATTTGCAAGTGCTAAAGTTATTGAAAAACGAATCGTATTAATAATTTCACAAACGGACACCGAAGCGGTATTACATCCGAACTTTTTTAATTTACCTATAGTATGTCTTACTTGAATGAGCACGAATTAATCTGTCAATCGTTGGTAAATCAGTTATGCTGATACAGCGAATAGCAACCAGTTAACTATTCAGGCCCTAGCATATGGTAAAAGGAGATTAAATTATACTTATTCCCTGCATACGTTAATAAAACTCTAACGTAGTTTTAGCTGCCCGCGTATTGCGATTTATATCGAAATGAAGATTGATTATCAATAGCAATAAATCTAAGTAACAGCTGTCGGTTTTAATTAGTTAGAAATTTCATTAAGTTCTTCTAAAGAATATTATGAGAGCATTAATATAAAATTAATATTTACTAGAAAAAATTATAAGTAAAGTGTATTGATATAATACAGCCTAAACTTTTTTACAAAGCTTGATCTTTCCATTAATGTAAGTTAAAAATTAGGTAGTTGAAAACTAAATAATCTTTATGTAATAAAAGCAAATATTTTGATGAACGTTAATCCCACGATAAAGTAGAACATTCCATCGTCTCGTAATCCAAGTTAAATCGTTGTAATGCAAGTACGTATACTCGTATAGTAGCGGTACTTAGGCGACCATTCCAGCGTCAAACCACTCGTCAAAATGCACTCGATTCGTTCCGGCTACTCGATCATTGCTCGAAAACATTCAATAATCGATGCTATCGATATAGATGTCAGCGGCGGATGTCGGTCTTAAACGATTTATACAGGGCTGCCATCGTTTGAAATTAAACCGATATTGTAGCAAGCTTTACCGCTTTTTATGCATTATTTAAGTATGTGGCCTACCCGAGGTGGAACGCTCGATTGTCAGGTAAGTAACTACCGCAGTGCCAGATATAGTCAGGCGGATTGGATGGTTTGCTGGGTTTTAGGAAGAGGGCTCTTTCGACACATCTTTCGTCTCGTATCTCGTGTGTCCGATGAAGGGTCGTGTTCATGGGAAATAATTACTATCTTCAATAACTGATTTCATTCAAGACTGCATTTACCATAGGCAGGCATATCACTCACAATCAGGTGATTAAAGTGGTTGTCACTTTCACTTTATCATCATCAGCTAATTGAACGTCCCCACCGAGGGGCACGAGCCTACCCGTAAGGGTTTTAAGGCCTTAGTCGTCCACGTTGGCCCTGTGCGGATTGGCTGACTTCACGCACAACCTTTGAATCTCCTCGCAGGCGTGCGCAGGTTTTCTCGCGAAGTTTTCCTTCACCGTAAGAGCGTCAGATAACGTACATATAATTTCGAAAACACGTTACGTTACGTTACATTAGTACGTGCATGGATTTGAACTTCAGCCCTCCCGGTAGGAGTGCAACAGTCCTTAGAGCCACTGACGCCTGACCTTTTAACTTTATAAAATAAAAAAAAAACGTTGACAAAACAATATCTACCTTTACCAAGAGATCTATGCTTATATAGTAGGCAGTACTCTACTTCACCGATAAAAGGCTATTGTATTTTTATATATACAAGTGATTTATAATCAGACACCACAACCCTTCTTTATAGGTGACAATACAGATTACTATATTACGCAGATTACTTTATTATCTGCTTGAATGTTTAAGGGAAAAAACAATACAAAGTCAATTGTTTCTGGGAATTACTTGCATAGCGTAGGACTCCCTGCAGCACGATGGGTCGACGACTTACTAAAGGTAAGGCGGAGGCTGGATGAGAAAAGCAGAGAAATCTGGCGCAAATGAGATATATGTCCAACAGACTACGATGGATGGAAGAGAGAGTGGTACTTAAACATATATCTAATATTTGAGTAGAAGTCAAAAATATATAAAAAACACTTTTTCACATTTTACTAATCCTGAGGTTTGACTCGATCCCCCGCCTATCCGATACCGCTAAGCTTCCAGCCCTAACTGTTAATACAGGTTAGATATGACAAAATGTTTCGTCCATTATCGTTGTTCCGCCTCATTTGCATCTCATATTCGGTGATGATAGTTACGTCACCTTCATCTGGTTCCACGATAACTATTACGCTATAAACATGCTACACAAACTTGTGATGTCACGGTTTTAACATAATCTGACAGTTAATGCGACGACCCATTTGGTGTTGCTGTTGAGACGTCGACTGCAACACCAAGGGTTCCGGGTTCGATCCCCGGGCATTGCAAATATTTGTGTGCATGAACATGTCTGTTTGTAATAGTCTGGGTGTTCTCTATGTATAATATGTATGTACTTACAAAAAAAGTATGTAAGTATGTTTATCCGTTGTACCCATAATACAGGCTTCACGCTTAACTTGGGGTTTGAATGTCAGTGGATATCTATTTATATTATTTATTTATAAAAAATGCAACACGCTTTAAGCTCTTTTATATGCCCAGCGATTATTATCTTTGGATTTGAAATAATAATAGCTCTGTAGCATTTTTCTTTTTTATTTTAACAAGCAATTAACGCACATAGCCACATATGTAGCTAGCTAGAAAGAGACCACAAAATTTGCTGACTTGTAAAGGTGATATTGTAACTACTTGTAAGGTAGTATAAAATTCATTCACTGTATTTAACACCCGTAAACCCAGAGTAAGAGCTTATGTAAAGAACGTTTATGTATTTCTATTTAGGAAACAAACAATATCATATTACATTTACTGGACAATACATATAAGCAATAACATAAATCAATCAAGTTCCCACTTAAAGTTAATTTAGTTTGTGACATATATATTCATCTAAAAATCCTTACTTACGCAAATATAACTTGTACCTACCAAAGGCTCAATCAAACTTTTTACTAACATTTGAATGTAGACAATGAATGAAACGTTAATTTTACGTTAATATACCGATAAATGTTAATCACGTAAACGTCGCATTAAATTGTGTCACGTGTTTAGTGTAGAATCTCATGTTTACCGGTAATATCAAAATGATTCCTCAAGGAATACTGAGTAGACATTTGTATAGTTTAAAAATAGAAATTCATGAGATGAATATCTTTTAAATACGCCATAAACTAATGCGACTATAGGAATAATAAATGTACGTACATAATTATACCGTAGGCCTCAGGCGAAGGAAATCAGTCCGTGCAGTACAGGCGACTTATTAAACCCTCTGGCAGTTATTTTCTAGAATCGTTATGTTCAGAAACTAAAATCACATAGCTATCTATTTTATACATTTATTTATGTAGCTTAACCGGGCTATAGAAACCTTTTAAATAAATAAATTGTTATATGACAAGTATTTTTATGGCCACTATCCATGAGCCTGGTTGAGTTAAACTGAGTGAGAATTGGGATGTCTCGTGCAAAATGGGGGCGCCCTTTGGTCAGCAAAAATCTTAAAGGGACAGAAAAAAGTCAGTCTCCTTTAAATTCTCTTTGATTGATTGAACAACAGTGAAACCTACAAAAAAGAAATGCAATTTGAGATGTGAATACTTTCACTGTTTTTTTTTGGCCCTGATCTTTCCTCGTACAAATTGCAAAAATGTATGCCTTTGTTAATTGTAAATTGTTAACGATTGCGAAAGGTAAAGGATCGTTTAAAATTATCTTGAACATACAATAAACAAAAATAAACTAACAGCTACATTCTTTAACAAACAGCTACATTCTCCCTAACCACATACTGTATGTCCATATTAAGGTTTAGTAACGGATACTGAGACACCGACGTATGGCCCCACAATGTCAGCATTCAAGAAACAGCCGTAGAAAAAGTCTATCACTCCAAACTGGTAGATAAATTAGCGGTCCTTAACTGTGACGAATTCGCTATAATTACTCAAATATTCTCTCATGTTTATTACTGACTCATACTTGCACACAAGTAAAAGCTTTCACGTGAAACTATGCTAAAAAATTGGTTGTCACGCTTAGGTCTTTAGGTCACGAATTATGGTAAAACTTAAAACAATAGTTGGAACGTAAAAATTCGTCTGTACGAGTAATGTTGCTACAAAGCTACGAAACTTCAAGATTCTGTCCCGCATAAACGGACCTTACCGAATCTTTTGATCGTGTTGACATAGAAATTTGATATAACACAGCTCCTAGGGACGTTATAACAAATATTTGATACGTTTTTCACCTTTACGCTTCCCAAGAAAAAGGCTCTTCAAAGACAGACTGACGAATGGACGGATATTAAGGGATCATAAGTAATGGATGTTTTTGCCTTTTGTGAAATGAAAACATGAAAAATAATAAAATTATTCCTGTGGCCCATCAGACCAAAACATTCCTATAAGAAAACCATCACAAACCGCCTAATGCAGTCATTCTTAATAAATACAAAATAAATATGATCTGCTTAACAAAGTCTAAGTGAAGCAGGAAGATATCACATTGGAAGTCCACTCAGGCGGGTCGGGTGTCCAGGAAGTCGGGCTGTCGCGGTCAGCGGATAACTGGCCGGTCACGCTCCAAGGCGGTGTAGGCGCTGTTCTATTTTAATATTTAACCCTTAAGTGCATAAAATAACAGACACTTTCCGATCGGATTTGACTCGTATTGTAACTGTTGTAAGTTTAAATTGTAATTGTCATATTGTACCAAAACATTGTTGAGTTTAACCGATATCTTTGTATATTAATCTGATCACTTTCGATTCGGTAGTTCCAAAAATCGTATAATTATAATTAATAGTGGTAATCTCAATTTGCATTTGAATATTTTGTATAATTTGGTTGCAAAATACATGATTTTAATGGCTGCGCGAGAATCGCGAGATATTTGCCATTTGTGACGAAAGTTTTTTGAGAAATACAACGCAGAGTATACAATTTCTCATTAAATAACTCTTTTTGGTATGAACTTTTGTAGTACCTACAGCGAATAAACTGTAAACTAACATATTTATTAACTATGGGTAAACCTCCTTCAAAGTTCCGAATATAACAATCACCTACTGTCATACTGGACCAAGGATTTTCCCTTTTGTCCGCATCCTGGAGCTTGAGTAACAAAAGGTCCGATAACCTAACAACACGCAATAGACCAGCATAATTCATATCCCCTCTATGGTGGTATAACAACAGTTCAAATATACTAAGGCCTTATAGACATCGATATAAATGTAGACGAGTGTAAGACCTAGAAGCGCGGCCGCCGCCCCCCGGCACGCTTCCCCAAGCGCACGCACCACTGCCGCCATGTGAACGTTACACTACCCCACTTACAGGTGAAATGCAAACGACAAAACCACCCGCTCACACAGAAATAGCACCACGATGACGGTATCACGTGCACTTTCTACACGCATTTCGCTGAAGTCAAACATAATGTTTGACAGTTGCAATTTAGTGCCCAATCATCGTGGGTCACGCGTGTGTTTGACCTGTGTGCGTGTTGCATTGTTTGAACTATAAGCCTTGTTTCACATTTGCATTATATCGAACAGTTTAAGAGTATGAGCTAAATAGCATAGTGACTTACGCGTCGACAATAGCAAAAGTCTTATATCGCAATGTCGAATACATATTATCTCTCCTATAGACCCTCCGTGCTTCGAAAGACACATCAAACCGTTGGGTTTGGCTTCTATCTCAGGATAATATGACCATTAACACTCAACAATCTGCATTAGGCCGCCGGTCCAATTGACCCAATCTCAAGACATGCTGTGTGGCAAGGTCGATGCCTTTCCTTGGGTCGTTCCTGTATAGTTTTATCGATATATTAGCGTTATAAGTTTTAATACAGGAGTAACACCTGTTATGATAAATATTTTTAAAAATAAACACCTTGTTGTTATTTTATGATTTTTGATGACATATAAGCTGGCGATCGTGGGTATCTTAAACGCACCTATTTCTCCCGACACAGCTCGAATTATACTATAATTTAATATGAGAATAACGCTGGCTGCGAGTGGGGCAGACTGTGACGTTTATGGATGTCTTGATTTAACACCTTAATGCTATAAGTTTCCGCTTAAAATGTGAGCTTTTGAAAATTCATCAATTCAATTCAATATTTAATGCATGGTTATTAGGTGATATTTATTATCATTTAGGAATAAGAAAAAATATTTTTTTTTATTCGGACTTAATTAGTCACAAACGCAATCATAAAAAATAATTGATTAGTCCAAGCAACGATGTTTGTGACAGATTTTCCAGTATTCTATATAAAAACTGAGTAGGCCTCCATTTTAATGCAGCAAATAATCTTTACTCGAGTGGAAAAGTATCGCTCGCGCATCACTAAAGGCACGCGCCAGTTTGAGTTATTGGTGCGATCTGTTCTAGGTCATGATATCGAGATGCAGTTGTGTCAGGGCTGAATGAATATCGTTTGACGTTGAATAACGTAAAATAAATTAACATTCATTATATGGACTAGTTTCACCTTTACCTTTGATCTAATATATGGATACAAAAAATAACAAATCAGCATTGCCAGAATTGCTTGTAATCAATACCTTATTGCTAACTTAAATAAGCCCAAGCCACTGATGTTTCCGTATGTTTTGAATGTTAATTATATTCTCCAAAGTCAAACCCTGGCTGTTGGACATTCGCCTATATTGTCTTTAGGATAAATTTAACAAGTCAAATCCAAGTGCAAAGCCGGCATCTACATTGCGTGCACTTTCTCGTTGATTCACCAGCTTAGTGGGTCGCTACGTGCACCGTCCACGCGCCCCCGCGCCCGTCGACTGTGGTAAATCCATTATGCCCAACAATACACCACTAATGTTCCATCCACCCGGCTACGTGATCCGAACTGTCAGTGAAAGTTACATTTGGCGTCTTATTGTCAAATGAAACAACCGTTATTGAGCTGTGTAAAATTCATTCCGCGGAAAGTCTTTTGGCGGGTAGAGCTCATGCCGGAAAATAGCTATCAATTGTCAAAAGTGAGTTTAAATTCGCTCATACCATATCACCCAGAGGTTATTACAAGCTCGTGAATTATCTTATTTACGAGTATTTATGTATGCACCAACTTACTGATTTTAAAAGTCTAGCTAGTCTATTTCTCCTTTACAATCTAAGGCATAGATAAAATATAAGCCCATTAATTCAACTTGTATACAATATATTTATACGAGCATTTACGTTTTTCATAGTGAGTTATATTTAACAAACAGAGATGTTTCCCAGGCTAGCTGGTACGATTTAGCTGGTATATGATATCGCAGTCAATGACCATTTCATATGAGTTGTAACCAAAATTGCAAGCCGCCTATTATAGTTATAGTATTAATCTAAACAGAAATGTACGGAAAAAACGGTCTTTAACACGAGCCCGATGCGTATTGATAAGTGTAACGACTACCATCCTTATTTTTGTAGGCCAGGATCTCCAAACACTACGATAGATACTTGCCTGCGCAGTCATCAGCTAAACTAGTCCTTACTCCATTACTCCAAGCACTAGTTAATATATTTGGTAGGCAAGTAGCATAACTTAACTGATACGTGACACAGGAATCTATTAACATATCAAATGAGTTGTCATCGAAATTGCTAGATTAGAAAAAAACAGTTGCTGACTATCCAACAGGGAAGACACGCCCACTAATGTTTACGCACTCATCTAGAGGAATGTAAAAAATGCCATGTAACTGTTCACGGTACGCAGCTGCGACCAAATGCGGCGATAGCGAACGTTATGGCGCGCCGTCATCTAGCCTCTACTTTGAACACGTGAATCTCCGTCTTCAGTCACATTTACTTGAAGCAAATGCTACAACTTCCATCAGTTGTAACTGTGTCCCTTTTATCACAATTTTAAAATAAATCATACTTATATAGTTAACCTTACGAGTGTTATATGTTACATAATAATATCGTCATGGGAAAGTAATATTCTGTAGGTTTATTGATGAAACAAAATATGCACTTTATAATAATTAAAAATGCGACATAACTTAAGGATGCGTTTATTTATTTGATTCAATATATAATATGGATTAAGTTAAACAGTTATATGGATTTGTATTTCTTGTTTATATTTAGGGAAAATCATAGACGGTATATTTATGTTAATGATAAATAAGAGAAATTGTCATTTCTTGGGTACTGGTGTAACCTTGCTTATACTGGTATTACTTACTAGTACGACTCGAAGTCTCGTTAGTATTTAGAAATCCTATGTATGAATAATAATTATTTTACCACTTTTACTCGGAGAATTCTGTTATAGAGAAAAGTATTATTTTCAACTGCATAATTTATGCGATTTTAATACATCTATTGTTATAAGTATGCAAATTCGTCGTCAAATATAAAATTTTGCTTTCTATTGTAAAACGACGATATTTACTCACTTTCAACCATACTTAATTTAACGAGAGTATGAGTTCACGTGATTATATTTATAATATTGCATTGCTCAACCATTTAGTTTTCTCATTAATATGACTCATTAAATAACAAACAATCTCCAATTCAATTGATCGGTTCGTTATACACCGAATAGTTTAAAATCGAGTCAATAATTGACGTACGTTCCAAATATGGCGTACTCAAACATCAAAACTATATTCAAACTAAAGGTGTAATAATGAGAAAAGGCAACGTACAAATCACACGATCGTGACAATCGCAAAGCGCTACTTACTATCGATTACCGGGCGATAACTCGAAGTGGACAATCGTATAATAGAGATGTGTTATTAGATATAACTGTACATGGAACGTGTAATGAGGCACGGCAAATCTCAAATAAAATGCGAAACATTACGGAATTGTGCGGCAGTAGTGGGTCGGGCGCAGAGAGGGCACTGGGTCGAGGGGAAAGCAGTGGAGCCTTATGTACGTGCGCGCGCACGCTGCAATTACACCGGCGAATCTGTTGCCTTGTGTCGCTTTAAAAATTGCCTTTGAAGGTTGGGGAAGTCGGCTAGAGCGACCACCATAAATCCAGGATCTTGTAAAAAAAGTTCAAAAAGGCAAAGGGACGTATGGCTCTTCTGATGCTAAATAACCCGAAATAAAAGTTTGTAAGTCTCAGAAATTTGGTGTATATAAATGATCATTTTTAGACGTCTGTCAAGTTACATAGCTCCGTTATCGTTAATTACTTTTTGATTCCTTGTTTGTTCAGTTTGCCTTACTTGACGTGCTGAATAAATAAACTAAATATGCAGTGCATAATTAAAATACATAGTAAATAATGAAACGTTTAAAACCTCTGTTTTTAAACAAAACAAAAAAAAATGTAACCTCAATAACTAAGTGCACTTTCTTGTTACTGATTCCCATAATAGTTTGAAGAGAGCCATTATAAAGAATGTTAACAAAACTCTTGTATTTATACCGGTCTTAAACAAACAATCTATGATGAATTTATACCGAACCATAAAGCCATTAATCTTATGATCGTGAGATCAATGACCAAGTATTCAGTCAACTTTATACCATGTTACTATAACATCAAGACTTGAAATTATTTCTCTTCACTGTCCGTTTTTTATGTTAGTAATTTGTAAACTCAATAATAGTTGATACACATACGTTGCAGAATAGGAAGATCCGTGCGATACCAAATGTTTTTATGCAAATAAATCACTGTCGTGAATCATGCGGTAACAGTGGCAAATCACAGTCCAATGAACTGTAGTAATAGTATTAAAGGGATGATTCATTTTTAGATTATCTATCACAATCCGGTAGTTTTCACCATCCACAATCAAATACCAAACCTTATTTTTATAAAAGCGCACCTTATTTTTATGTCGTTTCATGATCAATTTCGTTTATATGCAATATTGTATTTTTAAATACACTGAAACCAATTAATATAAGGTCAATTGATGATAGTGAACGTCACTAATTACTAATACCAAGCACAAATCTCATACAAAATATAGGGAAACGTTCCTTTTTGACAGTTCATAAAAAGTCCGTCAACGATCAGTGGTATCGACTACCGGATTGATGAAGGAACTACTAAAGTTGAGTGACCTGTTGATTTGGTGTAAAGTGATGCTGACATTGACACCTCTCTACAATGCCCAGAAAAAGTCACTATTAACCCATACTTAGTAGTAAGATTAAAATTATAGAATAGAGATGCAAAAAGGACAATCATTTCCCTCTTTAATACAGGTTTGGACAATCGTAAAAAATGGTTCTTTGATTGTTAGTTCGCAGAAGTCCACTGATCACAATTGCCACAAAAATGATTACATAAATGAAGAATTTAAAATAATAATGCATTTCGTGGTACAAAATAAGATCACCTAAGTATTTAAAAATATATATTTTTTATTAATGTAATAAGAATTAAATAAATAATAAGTAAATTAAATTATAATTTTAATCTGACGCTGTCTCATTAACACTAAGAACACGTTACAATACTGATTAAACAACGATATTCATATTTGACCTTAAACACTATGTCGCCTATTGCCGTCTCTAACTCCATAGTTCGGAACCTATTTTATAAAAGTAATAATATAATAACACCTTTATAAAGGAGAAAAAAGACACGAGGATAAAACCGTTACTCAACATAATATTTTCCAATTTCAACTCGTGCTCTTAAATAGACGCAATAGGAAATCCGTTATCTTAAAAACAACTTCGGAAAGCTTTTCGAATAAATATTCAATACAACGTTATCATCTATTTGGTTGGAACCATTTTGAAATATTTCCATTTTATTGCAATAAATATTTGACACCTCGGATAACTGTGAATACAGTTTTTTAAAAATAACATTTCTCGTTCTTTTTCATAGTGTTTGCACTCATTTTGTGCTACATTTATGGTAACGGCAAAGTTATAAAGAAGGTTTTCATTTTGTCGAAGTAACGTCTTGTTAAATGTGTGAAAGTTTTATGCTTCGACTCTTTATTATGGTATAGGAGCAAACCAGCCGACGGCTCATCTGATTGTAAATGACACCGCAGCCCATGTACATTTGCAATACGAGAGGTCACGGAAACACGTTGCTGGCCCCTAATCTTGTAATCCAATATGTTACTTACTTTCAGCAAGTTTTTAACGTCGACTTAACATCAGTTACCCCTTTTGCAATAAAGCAATAGCCGCAAGAAGAACATACGCATTGATTCTACTTTAACCAAATACGCACCGCATACACTTCCTCGAAATTTATATCAATAGCACAGATTAAATAAATATGATCAATAGGCAGTATTACATTAATTCCATGGGGCTACTAGAATCCTTTTGAGTGTTATTAAAGTTTACGATCTTTTTCTATTATTATTCTATAGTTGTCTTAATTTCGTAATAAAATTCATTAAAAAAGTAGAGCTATGTAAAAATAAAATGCAACATTCAGTGCAGGTTCCGTTCGTTCATGTAAAAATTATAAAACAAGCAGTAAAAGTAAATATGCCCATTCAAAAACACTAGTATCAAAAAAACACACGACAACCGTGCTAAATACCTTCGCTTCACCATCTCAATGTAGATTCATATACGCGATAAGGTCTTCATCGCTCTTTGTGTGTTTAAAATACCAATTATTATAACAAAAAAGGAGCTAGTAAATATTGTCACCTCATTACATATCGCATTGTCAGATCTTCATACTCAAATTTAAAGGAGACTATCCAAGAAATGTATTTTTTTAAGTGGTACTTATGAATCACAGCACTAATTATAATTTAGTTTCATTATTGAAATGGTTAATACATATGTTACATTAAACCAAAAAAATACATTTAAAGCAAAAAATACATTTATAGCTCAGACATAAAATCACAAATATTAAAAAACACACGACAAGCGCGCTAACTACCATTAGCTTCTCAGCTCTAATCTAGATTCCCTAGCTTTTCAAAATAAATGTCTTTTAAATATACTAGAAATAATAAATAACTATTTGGTATATTTGCTAACATAAATACTCATTTATTTATATTTTGAATTTGTTCACTGAGCTCTTTCTAAAAATTTGCATTCGTCAGTTACCCACATTTTAGTTAGAGTACCGCAAAGATATGATCTTTAATCTAATAAGTAGACCAGGACAGATCACTTTGGGTGCGGTGGTCAAGGCCATGTGCACTGGCTGCAAAAACACCAACTGGTTGCGCCCACGCATACGGTGATCAGACTTGTTTTTGGGGTAACACCTTACGTCATTACGGCCATTGATCGATTATATTTTACTAGCTATTTATAGATGTACACACTGTTGGGATTAAACATGTTATATATATAACAGAGGTTTTTGATAACGGTAACGGTTTTAGCCTTTCTGTAAATATTTAAATAAATTCTTTATCGGAATGGAAATTGTAAAGGTAATGTGAAAAATCGTCAAATTCTGAACCATTCATATAAATGTTAAATTTCCAATACAAAAATATATATACCTAAGTATGTTAATCAGTTGTTTAGTACCCTAACTACATCATCTTAGCTTGATTTGGTGGTAGATGGCGCTGTTTGAATATAAGTAATTATTGTTTTTATTTATATTATACTTCACAAAGGTTTAATATTTATTGGTAATAGTATAACATTTTAAAGTTTGAGAATTTCAATGATACCCATAAAATACTTGGTTCTAAATGCACAGTGTTGTGTTGAAGCACAAGACAAGTTTTCAGAGGTCATTATCAATATACCTACTTTTAAACGAATAGTATTTATTATCAAGCAGTGAATCATCGTTAAACTTGAAAAAAAAAACGAAAAAAAACAACCACATTCCCACACTAATTGCCCTAATAGTTAATTAAGAGTAAAAAATGCTGATATTAACTTTGTACTTAAACACCTACTACCGTGATGAGGCAATTATATATTAAAATAGCCCACGTATTTGATTCTATACCCTATTACAATCATACAAGAACTTTGTTGATTGCACTCAAAATGCTTGCATTGTCTATAAGACGTGGGTCAAGAAAACGTAACCCTAACTTTTTGTGCAATTAAGGAGTCTAGTTTACTTTAATACTTAGATCTATTTTAATATGAATGGTGTTTGGTTTGCCCGGAGTGGTTCACCGGCTTAGACGGGGTTATTAATTTTTTAATAACTTGCATCCTGTACGCCCGTCGCCTCACAACCTGACAAGACAAGTTCCAAGACAAGTCTTAGAACAAGAGCCGAGGTAAATAGAAGGGGTTGAGTCCTAGTTGGTAGGAAGAGTATTTATTATTTAATGTTCTTCATGTATTGAAAGTGCCGATCATAAAGGGCAGTTGGTTAATACTGTTTTTGCTTTAATAACTACTTTTAGCTGGTTTCTAAGTACTATGTCACAGACTAGGGACAGCGATCTGGGACACCTTTTTAACGTTTTGTAGGTTTCTTAGTTTATAGATTTATTATATTTTTGTAGTTAAATTAAAACTAATTAAGTATTATTAAAATCCAAATACATATTGTCTCATCTTTTCGATTTCATATGTTTGCAATAAATTTCGCGTTCTATCTTTTGATGCGAGTCGAAAGTGGCATTTCACCATCGCGCTTTGTTATCCCGAAGCCACTTAATACTTTAGAGGCCATAAAGCAGCAGTAAATCTCTATAGCTAATGCTTTCAAAGGGTGTAATCGCATTTATGATTCATGTATGATATCTGTTCTTATTTCCAGTACTGGCCACGACAGCTGAGTCCAGACGATTGGAACTTTTCAAAACGACAATGTTACAGCCGTGTATCTCACGCAAATGCATATAATACGCAAAAAAAACTGTCCCCTTGTCATTGTCTAGTAATGATGGTAATCATTTTACCATCTTCATACCAATGACGTGCGTTTGCACTGACCGGTATGCTACGTCAGACCGTGCGAATAGAAGGTAAAAGTTGGTGTGACTCTGATATGGTCATATTGGTCACCGAATTAAGTAAATGTCTTTGCGATTACTCAAAATGACTATTTTTCAAACATTAGCTATGCAAGGAGTATAAAGGAACTGTGACTGAAGTTATTTTCAATCGTGACTATGACAATGAGTTAAATTTTTTTGGAAGATTTTCGGCAATTAGTCAGGTACTTAGGCTTAAGTTTGATGGTAGACGTCTTAAATTTTATGCTAATCTAGGCAACAATTCAATACCTAAATGAACTGACGTACGTGAAAAAACATATGGATATTTTTTTAAATATGTGCAAATGCGGCATTATTGAAAGTATTGCACAGGAATGGAATATTATACATGACTTATTTAATTTCTGTAAAAAAATACAGAAAAATAAACACTCAACAACAATTATTTTTGTATTGTATCGAAAACGTTTTTATGTATATGTTCCACGAGCATTTTTAAGATGTCATTTATAGAACATTCAATTCAAAGGAGATGACTCTACCATCGGTGTCCGTCACGATCCTATTTACTACCAAAAAGGAACAGCAAAAAATATGACAAATACAAAATATTTGGTCACTATGGCTTCCACAAACTGTTTTTTATTTGATTTGATTTGTGTTGAACTACTTATAGGTATTGTATTTGTTATGACCTATACACATTGAAAATTTATGATCTCTAACTTTCATATTGATTTGTTAAAAATGGTTATTGATTTATAGTGTCAAAACAAAAAAAATAATAAATAATGAATTAGATTAAATTATCTTCAAATGATTTCACCAAAATCCTACTCCATACACACTTCCTTAAAAAACGTTTATTCCCGGTCATTCGTTTTAAAACTGAACTACATATATAGAAGATAACACAAAATATACCTGAGAACAGCAAGCGGCTTCACTATCTTCGAGTAATACTGTCAATGTTCAAATGTTCACACGAAACTAAACTCTACCGGGATTACGAAGCGAACACTGGACCCCGAACGAACAAACTGTACTGTGTCGACACGGCGCGAAGTTCTAAGGGTGCGAACACACTGACACACAGTCGCCGGGCGTCTTAAACCGAATGAAATGGTGAAGAAGACGCCGGTCTTTTATAGACGTGACCGTAACCTGACGCCGGATAACGGGCACTGCCCGCGCGTAGAGGTGCGATTAGCAACCGTAGTGCCCGCGCGCAAGGTTACACATTCTGTATCGGAAAAGCCCCTTCTCGCTGTAACAGATAGAATTTTCAATAAAACGCCCAGAGCTGAATGCTGCAATTTCCAGCATCGCAAACCCTACTGACTGACACAACGGAACCCGAAGTGGCATCGGATGACCATCGATACTAAATCGTGAAAACAACCTTGGTTATACCTAGACTACGGAAATTACTTATAAGGGACTCATTATACCCGATACAGTAAGATATAAAAAAACCTATACCCCTACTGTTCTAAGCAATCAAACTATTAACACCCCACAATGAGGACGTAAGTGGAAACTATATACTCTAGAAGAAGAGGAAACGCGAAGAAATGGTCTCCTCACAAAAAATATTTATTGTACCAATTTATGAAAATATAAAAAAAACGTTCATTGACACAAATAAGTTAATAAATAAGTAAAAAACCCATGATGTATGATACATTAGATCTTTTATTCCACCATGTCAGCACTCATGTTATACTTGTAATGTTTTGAATCCGGTATATTTACTTCTACTTAAAGACTTAAAATCTTTTAACATAACTGTTAGCTTCTAACGTAACTGGTATCTCGTTACCTCTTTTAACATAAGAATTTGTAATAGGAATAATACGAGTAATACAGAATAAATTTATTCATAAACTGGAACGGAGCGTGCCAAGTTATATCACAAAGACACACAATATTATTCACCTTCACAAACTTACCATATAGACCTCTGCTGGAATCTTTCATATTCCGCCCTGCTTTTGTCATTAAGTCTCCACCAGCCACATTTCACATGAACCTGCCCACTCTACTTTAATATGCACATGTCGTCACTTTTACTTGTCGTATAAATAGCATTATCGAATTTATCCCTGAAGGAGATGGGAGCAGTCGCTCCATATCTCGTTGAAGAACTTAGCATAGATCGCTCCATTTTCCGTTAAAGGGCTGATCATAGCTCGCTCTATTTCCCGTAAAGAGGCTTTAAACTTGACTATTGAGGGATGCTTATTAAGGTGTTCACCATGATTTTTTCGTTGAGGTGTCCGAACCTGGAATTGGTTACAAATTCCGAGCTGATGCAATGACGCATCACCAAAACCTCGTTTCGCTATTTGGAAAGATATATCTGTAAGTCAGGCAGTTCTAAAACATATGGTTAAAGGTGGATAACATACCAAAAGGTTATTATTAGATTAGAGCAATTTACCGCACAGGTAGATTAATGCGGTTACGTTTCTCTGCGGCAAAAACTTCGCGCGTAGTCCTGTCATGTGAACGAGCAAATTAGATGAATGCGGAACAAGAACTCGGTTTATGTGGGAAAATATTTGCTTTCTTAAGCCGAGTATAAAATGCAGTTGAGGTTAACGTTACCGCGATGCAATTAAGCGTGTGCCAATGCATCATTCAATAGGTAAATCGAAGTTGCGGGGCTCATTGAAGAAACTCCCTACGACGCGTGAATGGAGCGGAGCGGCTGTGACAAAAACAAATGAACGGAATTGAGTTATTATTAATCTGGCACAATACTATAATTACTTCGTGTTAGTATGCAAACCACATATTTTGCTTTAATCACGGTTTTTAATGTTAATGGAATGGGTATGTGGTAACTCTTGTTTATGCTGGTTTCTAAATAAGTTTATTTGTATACAGTTACATAATTTTTCAGTTTGTAATATTTATTGATATAAGAACCTACATAGTTTTGCCGAAACCATGCTTTGTTTTTATTCGATATTGTATTTATCTGTATAATTTTTGTTACTTTTTTTTATTAGTCTGCGTATAGGTATTCTATAAAATTATCTTAGATGTATCCTCATTTTGTTTTATGATAACCGACTATCACTTTATATGATCAATCATGGTACAGAAAAGTATCAATTCAAATTTTAACCAAGTACTTACACAAGGGCCGAAGAGCGTGCTACGCTACAAGTTGGCCAAGATGCGGATCTCTTCTCCATCACCTCTGCTCCAACAGCCATGACTACAGATATATTTACTTACTGATCCGATGAACAAAATTATCTCACAGATTAACATAGCGATAGTTTGACTTTTAAGATACGAAGAACTCGTATCTTAAGATCCCGAGAAGCTTTCAAAACAAAATATTTTATTCATAAACGTAATAAGACATGTAATTATTATATTTAATAATATAATAATACATGTATATTATTTCGTATATTTCATATTCGTACTTCAATTACCGTTGACCCTACTAGGACTAGAGAAATTTGGCAAGTAATAGTTATATATCTCAGTTTCAGAAAATATTTAAATCATAAACTGTTTCTGTTTTTAAAGCATAACTTTATTTTATATTTGTACGGAACCGTCTACATACAAGTAAGATCCGCTCTCATTTATCAGTTTATTTTACAATTCACAATCATAATTTTTTGCATCTCTAATTTGATATCTTAACATCAATATAAACTAATCGAATTCCATTGACAAAATAATCACAAATCACTTTCTAATACGAGTCGACTTAAAATATTTGTATCGACTACGCGCACATAATTTACCGACTTGAGAAAAATGATATGTCCAAAATCTTGATTAGAAAGATTCTATTAGACATCTCGATGACACGATCACCAATCACTGTGTTAATCATCATTACATGATGATTTCATATCTATCTTTAATATGCCGCAGTCTACTTGTTGGACTCATTTGTCTCCACTATTGTGTACAAAAAATTCTTGACCTCCAATAATCTAATCCACTAAAGCAAGTCGTTGTCGATTCATCGAGCCGTTGGGCGTTCTACGTTGCACTTCGCAAGCTGAGATCTCCACTCGATCTTGTCAACTTTATTAGCCAACAAATTTATTATCGCTTGGGTGGCATGCGAGACCGTCCTACTGCTATTTGTGGAATTAAGAAATATGACATGATTGTAAAAATAGGTCATCAGAAAAAAGAAAATATTTATTTTGTGCAGACCTAACCACCAACAACACGTACTAAACGTACCTCACTTTATGATGCTGTTACTAATAAATGCATAAAAGAACACATTACATTCATGCTTAAACCTATTTATATAATATCTCTAAAACATAAAAAAAATATAGGCGATATTACAAATATCCATCTAATAATTATACGTATAGTACCTAATAAATAAAGAATATAAGCTTACAGGCTTAATTGCGATAAGTCTCATGTAACAAAGATCGTTAAGAGCTCAGAAGTTGTAAAATAATAAAATCTCCATGATCATCACGTCTGATCTGCTAATGGCAAATGCAATAAAAACAACTAGATTTGAACGCAACCTTTTTAATCTGACTTCCTGTGGTTTCCCAAAGGAGGCTTTAAGGCCAACATTGAGCCGTGAAACAGTGAAAGTTAATGTGGATTCGCATTGCCACTCATTATCTTCGTGATGAAAATCTTAAATTACGCTGCACACGGCATGTCTCGATCTATTTTTATTTGTGTTAGATTCAATTACTCGCGTTTGACTGATTGATCGCCAAAGGCTGTTGCTAATAAAATAACAACTCATTATAACGTCGTAATGAATGCAAGCTAAAGTGAAGAAAGCTATTTATGGTAATAAACAACATAATTGGCTTGTCTTTTTATAAATTGAATGGTGGATTTTAAATCGAGTCGTCAAAGTTTTAACCTGCACATCACTACTTGAAGTTTGCATTTCGTGAACTGAAATTAGACGACAAATATTTTAAAAGGAATTTAAGCATACATACATATCTAACGGCCTTAAAAATATAGGTTAATACAACTGGCACAATAACACAATTTCACTTATTGTTAACATTGGCTAAACCAAAAGAAACTCATTACAAACTGTGAAAAACGGTGTAAGTATCCAGACATGTTGTAACCGCAAACGTGACTCATGGCGGCTAAATATTTGTACGTTTGCAATGTCACCGCAAACTCCACGGACACAACTGTATTTAAAGCTTAGCCTAAGTTATGGCCAGTCTGGCGTGTTAAGTACAATATCAGTTTTGAACAGTGTCATGAGAATATTATCCAAATGATTGCATTTCAGATAATGTGGGTTATTGTGTTAATGCTGTGTGCACTTAATACATTACGATAAGACAGTGCAGCGGGAAAGGGGCGGGTCGCAATGCGCGACCGCTACTCTCCAGTCGGACAAAATAATCAATAAACATATTATTACTTTACGAGAATGAGTGAACATACGAGTATGTACATCGTTTATATAAACTTGCAATGACACATATTTTTAAGTTTTCTGAAATATAGAAACATACGAATCCTGAATATTTACGTTGTAAGTTTTGATGTAAGTATTCAAAAAGGTTCATTGCCCTGAAGTAGCTTCACCGATATACAGATCCTCTCTCCTAAACTGAAACCCTCGTTCGCAGGGACATCGACTGCTTAAATACAAGGGTTGAAGAAAGAGAGATTCAAAAATGCTTGATCAGCATTATGAAAACGAGAATCTAGGTGGTAGGCTCGATACCGAGTTGTCTAGGTAGGTTGGTTGCAGTGGTCCGCAGTGCGAGATGTCGTCCCTGAAATAGAAGTGTTATGCACTTTTGTGTTTCGGGATGAGGCTAGTGATGTAACAGGTATAGTATGAGACTAGGTTTCTCTTCGAGAATTCTCGAACCGAGAATTCCCGGGAAATTTTGCCTTACTCGAGACGAGAAAAAAGTGGTCGAGAAATCGAGAAATCGAGAAATTCAGTCAAAAAATTAAAAACTTGATAACGCGCTTGCGTTCTCGTTGCGGCTCTGCCACGCGTCGTGCGAAATTAAATGAAATAATTTGTCCTATTAGAGGAGGGCACCGAAATTTGATATTTCACACGGTCGTTGTAATTATTAAGATTTGAGTTCCCTCAGGAAGACCCAGCTAATTACGTTTCTGAAAAACGTTTCTAATACGTTATACTAGAGTACATAATAGAAAACGAACGTGTTTTCTCCTTGTCTGGAAACTTTGTGACAAAAATACGAAACCGATTGTCAGATGATGCTATAAATGCCCTTGTATTTTTAAAGGCTTATTTTCTTAATGATAACGTGACATCGTGGGTTAGCTTTTGAAGCACTTTCCGCTTTAAATTGTGATTGTAATTGGTCTTAAGATTTTTAATGATTTATTAGATTTTTATGTTAACTTACGTAAAGAAAAGACTCCATTTACTTATAACAAATATTGAAAAGTTGATACAAAGACTAAACTAAGGAACATGTATACTGTTACTCGTAATTATTAAGCTAGTCTGATTGTTATTTTTTTAAGGAATTAAACTGTCGTTTTATGCTACGTAATTGAAAAGTTTGTAGTACAGACTGAGACTAAAATAAATTATTTAGTATGTAAGGTACTAAGTTTCACTGTGGTGACATGATGACATTGTTTTTAGAAGATATTTTATTTGTTTTTTTTTCAAAGAAAAAGACTATTTAGTATATTTGTTTGTAGAAACTAGAAATAATGATAAGAAGATCTCGCTAGAGTTTTTTCGCTTAATTAAAGTTTTCTATAGTTAAATTAAACTCACATGAAACTAAAAATAAACGTTGGTCATTGATAAATGTTGAATATTGCATAAAAAGTATAGTTTTATTGTTAAATCAAATATGTTTTGAGCTTTTCAATATTTCTCGACAACCCGAGAATTCCCGGGAAATAGTGGTCGAGAATTCTCGTGCTCCGAGAAATAAAAAAGGTCGAGAAATGAGAAACCCTATATGAGACCTAACATCCATTGTCTTAGGGGATGAGCACATGTCGGTATTGACAAGGATTAATAACTTTATACATTGACTGTTTTCCTTCAATCCTGCTATCATTTTCAGACATGTCACTTACCATCGGGTGAGCAAACTGACCATCCTGATTACTTTATAACATAAAAAAAACTAAATAATGTTGTATGCGTTCCTATACCCGTATATTTACGTGTTTTAAATGCGACTGATAGTCCGTTTTAAAGTCTTACATAATAACATCTCTTAACCTAACAAATCATTGGTCATATATGACATTGATTCCAGAAAAAACATATACAATAATACTGAATATAGTATATTAATTAAAACTTAATTACATCAGTTTTGTTTTACTACATCTCTAGTAGTATTATTGTTGTCAAAATTGCTGTAAAATCTACTTTTACGGTGGATATAACCATCTCTATAAAACTCTGTAACGGCAAATAAAAGGAATTCTTGTTTACCTTCAGATGAATAGTGGATAATTGTGGACCAAGTTTATACTCAGCAGTTACAGGTAACGGTTTAAAGAAATTTCTTTTATTTGTAATATTTCTGTTTTGTAACAAATAGGTACGGATATTTTTTTCACTATTAAAAAAGTTTAAGGTTTGGCATGAATGATTTTATGATAACTAAACTCTGCCATTATAAGATCGTCATCACTACCACGCTGGACCAATCCAATACCTACATGATCTTGTTTTGTTAGCTTAGTGTCCATTTTATCAAGTTGTATTACGGACAGTAGACGTTACTGCAACACATTTATTGTTCAATTAGAGTTGATGTAAGCAATTAAGTCTTTATTTGTAAGGCTTTATTGGTAATACCTACTTTAACACATTCGCAAACACTTTATGCGACACCTAGATGTTGATGTTGTTATTAACCGGAAATAGTCTTAATTAAGCTGCCGAGTGAGCGCCATAACGCACAGAAGCCTTTGTATTATACACACTTCATATTACATTTGAATATGCTAAGGATGACTAAGTTCAAAAAGAAATCTGGTAACTTAAAATCCCCCATAATCTGTTGAGCCATCTCCATAAAATGTCAAGATAGATTTACTACTATTTCCATCACCAGTAGAGCCAAAATGAAATTTGTGTGCATAATATTTGTAGTTTATGAATATCCACCAACGAATTCATTTTTTTTAATATATAACCTCATTTAATAAATTAACCTAGCACCAGAAAGAGTGTGGGAATTCCATTGAAAATGTAGGAATAATGAAAATATAATTTCCTGTATTCTGCTATGTTTGTATTGAATATTGTAAGCACAAAAGCATAACACATTTTACTGAGTTGACAGGAATCTTCGGCAAGTTAAATAGCTCTATCAACACCAGTTTCCGTGGTCACATCACGCCTATCTATTTCACTTCGTTTTCTCAGCTTTTATTTGGCGCCCGCTATGAAGTTTTTGCCTGGGCGCCCCCGTCAATAGATCTGGGTCGCTCGTCCAAACAGTGATAATACGTAGCACTTTTACTTCGGAGAGATCGGCCATTATTAATTTTACATTAGTACGCACAATGTGAGTCGGAGCTTTGTAATCAGAAGCGCAACAAACAATTACCACTCATACAAATCACCACACTCGAACGCCGATACTCACGATTATTAATGTACTACGTATGACCGAGTTAGCTTTTGGAGATACATGTAAGTAATTAATTTGTAAATTGATGAAATTAACTAACGGATGCGATCATAATCTTGGATGTATTGAAAAGTTGTCGAACCTATATTAAGTTGTGAAAGTTATTTTATGTTTAATTTTGATTACAAAAGCCACAATCAAGCAAACGAAAGCACTAATAGATTTAAACCAATTGAGTTTTATGCTTTTATTTTGTAATCGCTCATTTCCATAAATTACTACTATTTTTTGTTTGCATATATTTTATGTCTAATGTGCATCGTAAGAGTAAGTGCTGAGAGGAAAAGAGAAGAGTAATTTGATTGATATGTAATTCTAATAAATATAAGGACTTCATTGAATAATCGAATACCTCAGTTTTGATTTTAAATTAATTATCAATCAATCCACAAGCCTAGAACATGCTTTCGCAGGATATAGACTTTCCCATAGCATGGCTATGGGGAGCTGTTACCCACCACGCGGTCCCAATATGGATTGGTAGGTGTTAACGATTACTATCCATTGGTATCTTATACTGGCTAAGCATGCCTTCCGAAGTACTGGGGCACTCAAGACATATTTTTCGTTCACCCATCCGATGACAGATTATTGTCATATATAGTTATTTCAATATTACAAACACTCCAATTATATTTATGTGTATAGAAAATAAATATAATTGAAGTGTTTGTAAAATTAAAATAACCATTTTTATCTCCATGCATATAGGGCAAAGAAAAAATTTTTCTGTATGTTTCGGGTAATCTCTGAAATGGCTGGACAGATTTGGACGGAACTTTTTTGGCAAGTAGTTGATGTCATAAGGAAAAAATTAATCTGTTTTTGTTTTCGAAAAACACTTTTTGTTTAGAAAAGTGTAGTGTTATTCCGTGCGCTGACCGAGCGTCGCGGGATCTCCGAGCTTTAACGTGACTTTACGAAGCGATTTAAGGTTATGTTTTATTGCGGGAGAATATCTTATACCGTGGGTAATAACCACAAGGCAGAGCTAGTTTTTAAATAAACTAACTATTTTTTATCGGAGACTAACAATATGCTGAAGTTTGTAGACACAAAGAAAAAATTAAGTTCAGGCTAGCTTATTATCACTTTAACTGAATTCTTCCAGCAGGACATGGTGAACAGGAAAAGCAATTAATTACAATCGCAGTAGACGCAAACAACGTTTTTATTTTTGTTTTCAATACGTAGATTTCTGTACGTTCAGGTTTCCTGCATAGATCACTCACCCTTTTCTTCTTGTTCTCTCATAACAGCTTTTAATTTAAGGTGCGACAGGTATGGTAATTACTTGATATATTTACATTACGATTTAACAACTGCGCTGTGGTCCCAATGACGACTAAGCACGTATTTGTTCATGAATATAAATTTGTCTTATGTACAAGTGACATATGGTGGCACGCGGTGCATCCGCGAAGGCATCACAGGGAGCGCGCCATGCGCGTGCTCAGCCTAATCGCGTAACGGTGGCCAACTGTAAAGCGCGCCACGGACGGCGAGCTGCGTGCTAAATTTGCCGAAACACCGCGATCTGTAGCGGAAAAATCTTAAATCACTTTAATTCGTGTCGATGCCCGCCCACAACTGAAATGTTATAAAAACGTTAGTGCAACAAAATTTCAATACTGCCTATAGAATGACAGTAATAATAATTGGTGTAAAGAGCCTTAGCATTTTAGGCGTAATATGTGAAGGATGATGTAGCACTACACAGAGGCTCTTCAAGCTAATGCTATAAATGCAACAAAGAAAGTATTCGTTCAATTAATCTCATTATTAATCTCATAATTCACAAAAACGTATAAGCCTTTGAAGATTTCTTTCAGTAACAAAACAGTTTTGCCAACGTAAAACTAAAGGTAAATCTAGTTAGAAGTGTGTACAAATGACACTCCCTGGCGGAATGTTTGCGGGTTCAACTGAATGCAACAGAACATTCGTTTTGTGTCAAAGGTCAACTATTTACCGACTGCAAGCGCCGCGGGCTCGTGACACTGTTTTCTAAAAAGCTATGGCTTTTGTAATGCTACTATGTCAGGTTAAACTTAACACAATCATGTGCTGTTTATATGTTAAGAAAAATATCCTATAAGAATGATACACTGAGGTGTATGTGAATATAATTGGAAATTATGTTCTGCGGGTAATGTAAACGCTGAACCACTATTTTCCCATAATAAAGCTGTAGTAGAAGGCCTAAGTAAATAAAAAACATTTATTTTATACCACTTGCTCCACGGGCGAGTCCGACTCGCACTTGGCCATTTTTTTTATTTGTATCGATAATAATTCTCCATGCAAACCTTATATATTATTTGTTAAGGAGGTACCTTGATCTGCAGGTAAAATTGGTTACTCTTGAGCTTAAGTGATGCCTGCATCCTCAATTAAGTTCAATGAGTAGTCACGTTTCAATATTTTTAATGTGTTTTAACCCTTTACGACAAACGTTATTTCTAAGGCAACAAGAATATTTGCCAAAACAAAATTTTATCTACAAACGGCACACATATCTACTTATTCTGGTCACTACATAAAACACATAATTATTTACAAAGAAAGTTAAATAGCTTACCGTTAGTAACAAATTATCTGTCACTTTAAACCATTTATATCAATTAAAAGACACGCGTTAACAAGGACGACTTTCATTTAATCCAAATTATGTGTCAGCAACAAGTCATCAGTTACTTAGATTCTTCGATGATTTGCGAACACTTAATATACAATTCACGTAGAATCATGCATATATTAATCTGAGATATATCGCCGTACCATATATGATTTTGACATGGTAGCATTAAAGAATTATAAAAGTATTAATCAATTTAATAAGAGTTTGATAGTCAATATTATCTGACATCCTACTCATCATTCATTGCTGTTCTTAGTGAGTATACATATATAGTCATATTGAAACCGTCGTAACGCCTCTGACATGGTTAATATGAATCATCCGCCATATTGATAGACGGGAACGAAGACTTAACGTGCTCAATGATATTGATATTAATTATAGAATATATACCACACACTTTTTTTCACAACCAGCGATACTTACCAATGAGGGAAAATTGCACAAAATTGTACTTCTTAATGTATGCGTTTCTCGCATGATTTGCACCCAAGACACCCGTGCCTTAATCTAGCGCTGGAACACTAGATGACGATCATAACTGTAAGGTATATTATTGCTATTTATTGTGAATTATTCATTTTTCATGGTATAGGTGTATAAATATGAAAGTATTCAATGATAATAAAACGATGTCAAGTGATAATCAGCGTGTCAAGTTATGATATTTTAAATGATGGGTATCAGTGGACTTAATAACAAATATTATAGTTATATCAAATAAGAAACTTTAATTTTTATTTATCTAACCACAACCCTTCGCTCGACTCACGAGTCTGGGTTTAGGTTAAAAACCCGGAAAAACTAAAATAACACTGTAAACTTTTAAACACCAAAAACAGAACACTTAACTCTTATTCAATTACACCTAAATCACACATATAACTGTTGTGTACAGTTCATTAATTCAACTTTGTTTGCGCAGTCGATATGAATCAAAACAAACAAAGCAACACTAATGAACTGAATGTGCTTCCATTAAATAACCGCTAGGTTCCCGCGATGCCGACTTCACAAGTTAGTGGTACTTTCCGTGTCGATATCCGTGTTCCCCGTTGAATTAATTACAAATTAATCTATTATCTATTGCACTATTCTAATACGATCCCAGCCTAGCGGTTGCGTGTCGGACGCACTCTGTACCGCAACAATGAATACGTTGTCCGTATAATCGAGCCGTGAAACCCATGAGACTTATCTCATTATAATACCGTTTAATCGATATCGTGCTCAATTAAACACTAACAAGTCATGTCATCGACTGCTGAACGTGTCCCTATCCGATCTTAGCCTCTACAGAACAGACAAAGCCTAGTGATGATATTTTTCATTTTTAATTTCGATGTGGAATCCAAAGTTTTAGATTGCAAAATTCTAGTACATCATGTGATTCCACTCTGTGCTATTTATAACATTTAACTGCTGGACAGGTCTCCTCCTTTCTACTCTGGATATTCCGGTCTCTTTTCTCACCCCTCCACCAGCGCCTCGGACTTCGGACTGTGCGCGATCTCCAATCAATTCAATTTATTCAACTTGAAGCCTTATGGTTCAAAATGTAATTGTTTATTTGGATGAATAATCTAATGGTGTTAATATTTAAAAATCTATAGCATAAAGCAGAACAAATGAGTGCAAAATTATACTGTTGAGACAATTACATATATCATTCATATCCTATTAGTACAATACATTTTAAAATTAGAAGAATTAGGGCCTAAAACTCGCCTGCTCCAACGGCCACCAGTTCTGCGACACACGGGACCAGCCAACCGCCACTTCAACATGCTGATCCAACCAGCACGAAAAGGTTATCTGAGACTTGCTGTCTTAATTTAACAGACGACCGATTTGATGTATCTAATGTTTGGGAAGTCGGATACTCTACATGTCTGTTTGCCAATACAAGTAACAGGAATGTTTAGAACGGTCATGAACCAACTAAGTTGCATCGACTATCATCACTCAGCTCATACGTCCTACCGAGGGGCCCAAGCCTACTCATAAAGGCTGTATAGGCCTTAGTCGTCCATGTGGGCCCTGAATAACTTTTTATTTTCATTTTTAGACTAGAAATTCATTTTATGTATAGATAATGTAAACGATCCAATTTAACAAGCTTTATTGAGCTTTAATGAAATTATCTTAAGCTTTCTGAATTTTCTCACCAAACAGTTACATGATATTTCTTCAGTTACAAATCTTAATTGCAAATCCACACTTACAAAATGATAATAATTCATCCATTTGCGCTATAATATAATCTGCAAGTTATATGATCGTGAGAAATCGTTTTTTTACCGGAATAACAAAAACGTAATCGAATTATGCTTTTGCATGAAATGATTTTATCATATGTATGACGTTCAAAAAACCAAAAATGTATAGAAATTATCGGTAATTAACGTATATTATGCATTGAAATAAAACAGCTTTTTTAATGTAAATCTTGATGAAAAACAATAAAAAATAATGGATTTGATACGTAGCCAAACTAGTCATTATTGTTCAAATATTTACGGCCTGCTAGATTACTATTTTAATATTAGTCACTTATTCTATCAAAGTCGTTGTTAAGTTTAAACTTCGAAAGTTTCTTAATGCTATGCTACGCCCATATCAAACACCATAAATCCCATTAAAGATGTACAACTCGTTTTAGCTATTTGTGCCCTTTGGTACCACTTGCAAAAAATTGATGCTGTTTTTCCTTTATTTATACATAAATCAAATCTATATATTTAGTAGGGTAATGACGCATTCATTAATCAAGCAACGCAAATGATAATTGGCCCAAGTTGCACAAGTTCGTCATTGATATTTAGAATACCTAATGTACGGGTATATGGTCAATTCTCAGGACCAAAACAAATGTACTTACTAACATTGTTTATCATCGATGGTATATATACAACTATATTAAGTATACTTATTGTGTGCTAAAAGATATAAATATGAGTTACGTCTTCATAAATTTGGAAATAGTAGTAGGATTGTTGTAATATAATATAAAAAAAATTGTATCCACGAACAGACATTTATTTCGTCATAAATGTTGTTGAAAATTTCAAACTTTGATATACTTACTAAAGTTCTGTCAAGTTAGTTTAAGCGTTTAAAATCTTTCCTAGTATTGGGCGATTAATATATACTCTTCATTTACGACTGATAGAACAAACTGATACGTCATTAGCATAGGAATAATCCTAAATATGTCGGCTTCAATTTAACGGGTGCTAAACGAGAAATAGCAGAAACATTAACCTGAACACCTTTTGCATGAAGCAAATCGGTTTGTCCTTTGAAGAGCCTAAAAGTGCCTCGTCATACTTTTACAAAGGTCATGTTGGTATTGTCTGTATGACATCTGTTACCATGTGTTTAGCGAGATAGTCTTTATCGGGTTGACATTGTCTAACTCACCAAAGTGGAAGATGTTGTGCCGTTATTCCATACCTTTGGTTATGGTGCACTGAGTAAGTTTATATTTTTATAATTAAACCAAAAAGCAAAACCAAAGCCTATGAATTTACTAAATAAACTAACAAAAATATTTCCAGTTCAAACAAAGCTGATTCAATTTTTATGAAAATAATATTAATTCAGCCCACTAAGGCGTAATGTTATCATCAATCAAAACCTATGTAAACCATCACGGGATCCAAAAATAAGGAACTACGAAGCACTTTTTAAGTGTACGGCTGATTCAGGTTGCCGGAAGCCTAAATCTTCTATTAATATCTGCACCGCACGTTTGCCAACTTTACACATAGAAGAAAAGAGGTGCCAGCTTATGAAGTAAATGTTTATCGATCAGTCCAGTAATTTCAATGTAGATATGTCTCATCTTTCAGCTTTGAACCATTTTTAATATAGCGGAATTTCTTTAGCGTGTGAGAATGAGGGGTACGATTTTATACACGATCTCACTAAAGTAAATGTTTAAATTAACTTTTATTTATGACCCGTACTAAGTTTACCTCGACCATTAGCAGACATATGTTGGGTGGTTACCAACATTTGCCTAAGAGATTTTTATATAAAAACAGTTTACTTGAAAAAGTATACATAAGGTCATCCATAGGATAACTTTAATTTTACCGATTTCCCATACCATATAAGTTATGCTTTTAACTGTTTCGGGATACAATGGTCAAATTTATTGCATTTCTATTCACTCATAGCCCTGATCTCATCGGAGTTTCTGTCTTAAGTCCCAAAATGTAAATGTAAAACACCGTGCTACCATTTGGACCCAGGTCAACTGCACTACAACCGCACTTTAAAACTTGATAGACCAACGAATCGGGTTGCAGTTCGCAACTCCTCATTGGGAAATGCCTTGACCCGTAGTAATTGTAATTGTATTAATTGACCGCATTTAAATATCCTGTTTAATTGTGAAATTTTTACGTTTTCTTTTTTTGAAAATACTGAAAATATATTATTTCTAAATGTTTTTAACCATTACCTTCAACACTCGTATGGCCATATGCATGCATAATTTTTATTTAAAAAACATTTCAGAAAAAAAACTGAATATCCGTTACATCTTAATCATAAAATTTTTTGCAGACTTTCTATAACTTATCGTTAGTCTAGACCTCCCTTCTCGTTATTTAGATGGATTCTCCAAAACTTACTAATCCAGCAAATTGACAGAACCTTGATGCTTATCAGGACGCAACACGAGTGGATCAGGTTGTTCTCGTATATATGGGTTCGACATATAGGCTGAGACTCGTTGAATCCACTTTACACACAGCATTAAACAAACTATTATGTTTACTATAACAAATATTTTAATACAGGTATTGCAAAGGTGTTTGTACTCTGGTACAAGAAAGACGTATTCAAGGAACTAATTCACGAATTGGCTGGAATCTGGCCGATGCCGCCGATGGATGACGACGCAACAGCCATTAAAAACAAAAGCCTTAGAGCTTTACGCATAACCCATCGTTGTAAGTACAGTAATGTGTGTACTAATTTTAATGACTTGATGAAAATTGTTCATCTTTTGCTAACTTACCCTATCAAAAACTGATTGATAAATAATCACCGAAATTCGTACAGCGCCATGTAGCGCCATTTTATGCAGAAGCTTGTACCAGATGTACTTTATTGTGTATATAAGAAGCTATATATATATAAGAACTATTGAACCAATTCACAGCTTTTTTACATACTTGTATCATGCAAAGAAACATCCAGACCAATACAAACAGACAATTAGTTGTGGTTTTAGGATATATAAGTCCGCGGTGGTTAAAGGTTTAAAAAATACCTACCATAACAACATGAGAGATGTCTCACAGCATTCATTTAAAAAAAAATGCTGTCGCTGTAAGACATTATATCCATCACGTGTTGAACAAGCGCGGTGACTTTCGATATAAGCCCTCAATGAGATTAAAGCCATAAAGAACGGCTTCTCTCAAGCATGTTGAACAATAAACGAATAGAAAGACTGATCTACCGCAGACACTGAATTATAGGGGATTGGTGGCGCATATTAATGGAATTCAGAAATTACATAGGTATTATTGACGTATATATTTGACGACCCATTTGGTGTAGCGGTTGAGAGGTCAACTGCAACACCAAGGGTTCCGGGTTCGATCCCCGGGCAGTACAAACATTTGTGTGCATGAACATGTCTGTTTGTAATGGTCTGGGTGTTTTCTATGTATAATATGTATGTATTTACAAAAAAAATGTATATAAGTATATTTATCCGTTGTTTAGTACCCATAATACAGGCTTCACGCTTAAGTTGGGACTAGATGGCGCTGTGTGAATGTCAGTGAATATGTATTTATATGTATCAGTGAATATGTATGAATTATAAATCATCTATAATTTTAGACCAATGGGGAGAACATAATATATTTAGTTTTGAGTGCACAATTGGACATTTATTTAGAATGTATTTCGACATCAGCTCTAACTGGCATCATATAGGCGATGAATAATATAGTACATAGAATAGGCCTCTCTCAGTGACTCTTGTTATTATGTACCGAACCTCTACCTGCCACAATGGTCATATGCTTGCTGCTTATGGTCGGGGCCTCGTACGTCCGATACCAATAATACGTTATAACGTGCGTTAGTCTGAAAGGAAAAACCTAGATCTTTACACAAAATCCAGTTCGAAATAGTAATAATAAAACTAAAATAGCCAATTAGAAACCATCATTATTTTTCCTTAATTATTTTTTACGATCACCAGGGTACTTTGCTATAAACGTGATCGGGGTGTGGTTCTACAACGTGACCCCAATTGTAGTGTACTTCTACCGACAGCTGCAAGGTCAAGATGTAGACGTCGGCTTCGTCTGGGTCTCCTGGTACCCTTTCAATAAGCACAATCCAATAGCGCATGGCTGCGTATACCTTTTCGAAATATTTGCCGGTAAGTTAACGTATACTTTAATATAATTTAATCATAATAAGTAAAATGTATCATTATCCAGCCTTTGGACGTCCACTGCTGGATAAAGGCCTCATCATATGCTTTCCGTGTACCGATTGTACTAATAGTGGTTGACTTGCATCCCCAACACTTTCCAACGACATTCATTAGGTCATCCATACATATTGATGGTGAACATTTAATGTTATTTATATAAAATAATATTATTAATGAGTAGGAGGCGGTTTTTTGGCGCAAAATTGGATAGATCTATGTCCAGCAGCGCACTGCGGACATAGGTATATTCTATTTTGCACCAGATTAAAGGGAGAGAGGAGTAGACCACAAAAGTCTAGGAAGGTCCTTCTTCTACACATATTGTATTTTTAAATTGTTTCTCAAACCGAATACGATGCAATGCAACCAAAGATCCATACCAGTAACCTCGTCATATTTCAATGGCACAACAAAGGTTAATTTATATTGTTTTAAATACACAGTTAAATAAACTTCTCGGTTATCATTTCAATAATAGAGTGTCCAGATTATAGCACAGCCGAATACAATTTTTTCACCAAGTGGAAATACTACAAAAATATGGAAACAAGTCATTCCAATAATAATAATAATAAAATCATTTATTTCCAGCACTCAATTAATACTTAATTTCATAAGTATAATATCATTGAGTATAATACCTTAACTAATAGGTTCAATGAAACAAGATACAATTAATTTCAACGTGTAAATAGCAACAAAAAATCAACATCAATTTTGAATCCAAATATTTATTTTTTGGCACAGAAAGAGTGAAAGTTAATGATATGTCATTATATTTGAATACAACAATCATCGTCATCGCGAACAGCAGTGACCGCCGTTTTGTAGTAACGCGCTAAGTAGCAATTAGTCTATTTTAAACATTTGATTACAGCTTACAATTTACTTCCGAACATAAACGCGATTAGAATATTATAAAAACACCAACGTTTTTAATATTCGATGTAACAGCATATTAAAAAAAATAGATCAAGCACGAACAACATCCCTATCGCATGGGAGTAAGGGGATTAAGGCTATATCAACCCACTGCACGGCACAGGCCTTCCCGCACAGCATAGCTATAGGGAGATTAGATCGTCACCTAACACGCGAGCCAACTGTGGATTGTTGGGTGTTAATGTCGAGTTGAATCAGCTTAACGTGCCGTCCAAAGCATGGAATTATATTATTTTGAGACCATCAGGTAGTAATTTCCTAACCGTGATCTTTCGTAAAAAATAGACTCAGACAACTAGACTGCGGAGGCAGTGATTGAGTTAGTGGCGTTACACTCAGCGAGACACAACCCTCACGTTAGGAATAACCCAAATAATATAGGCCCACAAAAAAACAAAACTCTTAGTCTGTGCACATGCGATACACGAGATATTATTATATCTGTATGAGTCGAACGGTCTATAATCACAGGAATTAGGTTAGTACATGGCGTCGTTTAGAAAAAAACGTTCGTTTTTTTAATTGAAAATCTAACTATTTTTTATTTAAAGATTTTCATAAATTACTACTTTAAATTGATTTTGTTCTCGCATTGTTAGCACACCAGAAGATTTGATTAATTCTTATCAATTTTAATGTTGACCAAAACGGATCACTAAAAAGTACATCTTAACCGAAAACTGTTAGTTAAAACGATTGTAAAAAGTTGTGAAAGTATACCGTGAAAAGGGAACAACCCAAAGCCTACGTGATTTTGATAAGATAATAAGATAGAAAAATAAATTAAAATTTAGATACATTCCGATACATTAGTTTTACTGTTACCAATTTAGTATTTCACGGAATGCTCTTTTGTAAATACCCAAAATTAAGTTAAATAGCGTAATATAAGGACCACCTACTGTGTTAAAGTAAGGTACACTACTCCATTACACTCGACCCTGAAAATTTTATTAAATGGTACAAATATATAATAATAAAACATATCTTACTAGAAAATAAATAACTAACTTAGTTTTGATCACACAAAGGAGAGCTAGTAGAGTATAGGGAGATAGTATTGAGCCTTCAAATTAATTTAAAGGTATTTTTAATAAAAATTTCCTATCCATGCACACCACGCAGCGCCAACTAGCCCTAAATTTGTAGTAAGGATTACTGCTATAAATACTTAAAAATGTTTTGCACTTCTGTGTTTCAGGTAGAGGGCAATGTAGCTAGTAAAATTACCTGGCATAAGAGACCTAACATCAGTAATTTCAAGTGAAGGGCATAGGGTAGTGTTGACGGAAAATAACTTCAATCTTTTCCCTTAACACTACAGGTTTCATGGTCAGGCGTATTATTTACCACTATTTGAGCGAACTAACCGACTCGTTGACCTACTGACATAAAAAATCTTATATTCCATCAAATTCAAGGACAAACATGCGTATGGATCATGGTAGGCACAGACCTATTGTTCTCGGGCTTGGCGAGCCACATCGGACTTCTCTTGAACCTATTGAAGCGAAGACTCGAGACTCTAGCCGCGGCCCAGCAAACCGAGGAAGAAGATTACAATGAAATACTTGGAAATATTAAACTGCATCAACGGCTTATCAGGCAAGATATTCGTTCAAATTACGTATTTTTTTTAGAATCTCGTAAATAATGTAATCAGCTTAGAAGAACAAACTTAGTAAACTCTATTTATCAAACAGCATGCTTTGTTTGTAACAAATACAGTAACAGCAAGACTTAATTATCTTTGAGTTGTTATTTTATTTTAACTTTGAGTTGTTTAAGATTACCTCCGCTGTGCATTCGAAATTCCCATTCAATATTCAAGGGTTGTCTGCATTTAAACTTCAGGCTGGTTGAAAATCATTATCATTTCAGCTACACAGACGCCGCTGAACATTGACAACTCTTAGCGTTGAAGGATTTTGAACAGCCGGCGTGGCTGGTCCCGTGTGTTGGTAGCCAGAGCATTGTGCGGCTTTTGCACCATGGCCTGTTATGTATCGAAAACCCCTTACAAGCCTAGAGTACATGAAGTGCTTGGTACTCAATGCAATTTTGTTAAGTAGATGTAAAAAAAAGAAAAAAAACTGTGTTTTGAGAGGCATATAACCGCTGCCAGACGGCAATTTATTCAACATAGAAGACAACTTAGAAGCATAGCTAACCATTGAATGATGCTCTAACATGAATGGTCAATACTTTAATAGTTGATTTAACGATGCTACTTTTTAATAATGTTTATCCATAGGTACTGCAACGATTTGGAGGTGGCATTTTCACTATCCAATCTTGTTAACATTGTCCTGAGTTCAGTTAATATTTGCTGCGTGGTGTTCGTTATTGTGGTACGTACCTATTTATTTCATAGTTACCTAAGTTGAGCCAAAATGTTATGCAAGACGTTCTAGAATCTTCATTTGGGTTTCCTACAGAACAGTGGACGAGGCTGTTTACGAGCGTTTGTTCCCTCTTGACTATTACAGTGGTGTAGCATGCTATCAAATGAATGAATTGACATTGAATTTGTTATTTACTGTAGGAACTATTTATTTTGGTTCTATAAACATAATACTGTGTGAATAGACTGTTTCTAGGCAGGCATGATCCATCCTCGGCCGCATCATTACTTACCATCAGGTGAGATGG